>OY294068.1:53615996-53900811 GCA_958510875.1 Endomychus coccineus | reverse complement strand
TGACCGAATTTGTTTTTAGTGAAAAAAAGAAAAAGAGTTGCTGCTTGGGTATTATTTATACCAAAAAGACAAAGAAGAAGAAACATTTTTTGGAAATGTGACTATTACTGCAAAATAAATGCAATGTTCCAGTTACAACGTTTGGAGAAAACGTTTGAAAACAACTGGAGAGCATAACCATATAGCAGAAGCCAGAAAAGTAGAAGAAATAAAACTTCATAATACGCTACGTGAAATGCGATAAATACCCAAGACGCAGCACACCATCACATATCCACTGCATCTATTCATTCCAGTATGAATAGACGAACTATTCGTAGTAAGGAAGAAGCTGCTCCTGCCTTGTCGCTTCATCTAAGACTTTTTCCACAAGAGTACACATTAACAATAAATCTAGAACCGTTCTTGCTGTACGATTCTGAACCAATTGGCAACAGGATCCTGATTTTCAGTACGCGAAGAAACATTTCACTACTAGCTAATAGCACATATTGGTACGCAGACGGGACGTTCAAAACAATACCTCACTTAATTTTGTCAACTCTTCAAGACTCACGGCATGAAGAAAATATTTCAATTCCATTGGTGTATGTTCTCTTACCTGACAAGACAAAAAAAATGTATGTTCGTTTGCTGCACAAATGAAAACTATTTATGGCTGGATTGCCACCGACTACCATCCTCACGGTTTTCGACATTAAAAAGAAATTGGTGAAAAATGGAATAAAAACAAACAAAAAATTTAAAAATTAAACCAATAACCAACAAGCAATTAAAACTAACAAACAAAACAAACCAAAAAAAAACTTCTGTACACGCCAGTATTTTGCCGCTCGGCCTAAGCCGAGATAAAGTGTGAAGGGAAGTTAATGTCATGGAATTTTCTAGTCGACGAACTGTTTGTCGGGGAATTTTCCCGTAGGAGAATTTTCTTGTTGGTAAATGTTGTTGGAGAATTTCCCAAGACCCCGTTTTGACGTACAATTCAATAAAAGAAAATCGATGGTAGAAGCCATTACTTCATGGTAGTTCATCATCATGATTCAATGGAATTACAATTACTTTGTTTTTATACCACTTTTGATCTATCTACTTATTGATTAAACTAATTAAGAGTGCTCTAAAAGCAAAGTAATTGTTCTTCTATTTAGTCGTAGAATTCAATGATGTTTCTTGTTTCTTCCTAACTTTCTACATATTCAAGATTTGAATTAAAGTTTCATTTTCTGCAATGGAAAATACTGTATATTCATATATGTTTCAATTGGGCTGTTTTCAGCTTTTCAAAAATATATAGTAGTATGTATTTATTTTAAAAACTGAATAAACCACAACTTTCTACAATTAGATACTCTATTTCATAGAATGGCACAGACGAAATAAAACCAAATTTGTTGTTAATAGCAGTCAGTCAAACCACACATCAAAATCTGTGACATTATTTTAGTTTTGTCTCATGGTGGTAAGTTTACAACTCGTGTTTTCTGTTCAAAAATGGCTGAAATGAAAATGTATCAAGACTATTATTTTATTTCAACAGGTACTACTTTCTTATCCAATAATAAATTTATCATTGGCTATCTTCATACTTCTAGGTATCTAGACACAAGATAACATGTTCCTGATATGGTTTCTATACTTAAAAATTATTTAATTAATTATGGATCATTTGCATGGCCCAGGCCAAAATCCTAGTATAAGCGAGAAAATTCTGTTGATGACTTACAACAGTTTGGTTGCATCCTTATTTAGATATGGGATAAGCATTTGGGGCTCAGCTTATTATAATGTCTTCTACAAATAACTCAAAATTGAATATTGCGGGTAATTTTTCGAAACGAGGGCAGAAAAAGTGCAGAACCTCTTTTTATTGAAAATAATATATTAAACATAAAAGTCCTGTACAGGCTGTCAGCAATGAAATGCTTCCAATAATAATGTCCAGTTTTCGAAGATAAATCATTGTTACGAAACTAGAGCAAAATTTTAATGATTTGTTAAGACTGTATGTCAAAAAGGTTTAAAATATAATGGAGTAGAATTATATAACATGTTTGCCTTACAAATAAAATTGTTGCCAAAATATAAATTCAAATTTAAATTTAAAAAATGTATTCTTGTAAATTACAACACTCTATATCTCTTAATAGCATGAAAAAAAGATATCAATGATACTGATATTGTTATTTTCAATAGGATCTCATTGTAATGATCAATTAGTAGATCATTTTTAATAGCTTTTGAACTAAACATACATTTGGCTACATTTCAGTTTTGACATTTTCAACAACGTCTATATGAATAGAATTTTAGTTCAGGTTACCTCAGTTTAGCTTTACTTACTAAGAATTATCTTCATTTTCATAGCTGCTTGAGACAATACGAGTACGCTTAGGTGTCCTTTCATGTAAGCAGTAGGTAATAAATAAATAAATAATTCTTTATATCGCAATATGACAATTGTGCAACTTAGCTATATTTTAACCGAACCTGTATCTTTAACCATTTCCGACATCCTAATGATGAGGCTCGAATTTGAGCCACCTGTACATTCTAACTGTATCTATCAGTGAACATCTCACGGTTCACTCACCTCAAACAACGTTCAAGAAAATTATTCTTAAGTAACAGAGTTTTGGCGTTAACTACGTATAAATTCTGCAAATGCAATAGTGAAATAGGAATTAATTATAAATGTACACTTTAATAACAATAAGAAATTTGTTGAAGTTGAAAAATACCTAGGCTCATAAGTTGAATATATTTATTACAACTAGTATACATATTAAACAGAATCGTAATGTCAGGTGGACTGTAAAAATCACTGGATCACAACCCCAGAGCCCTATTTAAAAAATTCAATTCTACATACAGTATGCCCAATAAGTATGTATGTCATCGTAAACGAATTTCTAGCTCCTGTCCCAACATTCCACCGCTGGCTCACACGATGTTCTTCGAACATTATATGTTTCCTTCTCGTGTTGTCAAAGTATCGAAAAAATAACTAATTTTGGACAAACCGAATTTCTTGATTTCGTATTTTATTTTTTTCTAGTGTTACTGTCAGAGATGAAACAAAATAAAGAACAGTTCTTCGAAGCAAGTTTTGTCTTATGGGAATGTCAGTTTTAATATCCGAGATTTTCGAACAACCATCATCAACTTTTTTCAATTTGTCTGTGCATTTTTAATAAAAATTTCAGATCTTCAGTCAATCTACCATCATCGATGTATCACATGAGTGATGGTTCGATCACGTTTCAGCACTCATCAAGGAAATTGTGCAAACTAATGCTCAAGAAGTTCAAAGGCTGGATTTCACATTTTTTCGGTAGTTTTTGAAATAAATACAAACAATCAACTAACGGTAAATTATCTTAAATAGTAGACTTCCGCTGACAGCTCATCTTCAAATTTTTGATATGCAAATGAATTGCGTATTACAGAAGCACGACTCGATACAGGCGTTTCGCCATCACGAATCGCATCTTCAGGGCAAGTTTGAGGCTTGAATTAAACTGATTCTTCTGATTTCTGTAGCGGTACTTACAGAATAAACATTTCACGCTGCGTATTTCACAGCCTTCGTTCCGGTTGTTGACTATTCTGGCACTTCACCTTGCCGTTGTGTGAGCATGTGCGTATCGAAATTTTCAGGGATGGGCTAACAAATGTGGCTAGATAATTTTTGGAAATGTCCAATTTGTTTGAACTACACGGGAGGAAAACCTATAACGTTCGAGGAACGTGCTGTGAAATATTCGGAAAGGAGCATTTTTCTTGAAAAATTGGAGGTAATAGGCTTAAGAAAAGACCTGATTAAACAAAGAGTACTACAACTAATATGCCTCGACTTAAGCAAGGTATTCGATAGTGTAGATCATAACATTCTATTAAATAAACTGAACATAGTATGTCATTTCTAAGACGACAAATGGTGAGGAGATGAAGTCAGAGATGCAGAGAACTCATAAGGGTATCCCTCAAGGCTCCATATTGAGTCCACTTCTCTTCATACTTTATACAAATGACCTACCTGCATCACTGAAAGATTACTTACAACAGTTTGCTGATGACAACTCTATAACGGTATCAACAGAGGATGCTATTTTAGAAAAGAATATACTCCAAATTATTGATACTGCTCAAGACTGGTTTCACAAAAATAACTTGAGAATGAATAAAGATAAAACTCGGGTCCTCAAATTTGGATATACATCGACCATTAAGAGCACTTCGACTGATACCGTTACTGATTTGGCGTGTGTGAACCATTCCACTTTTTCAGGTATAATTATTGATTCACGATTAGATTGGTATGAACAAGTGAATAAAGTAGTGAGAACGCTATCAAGATATTGTTTTGCCCTCAAAAAGGATTTCAGTCTTATTGAACACTGAGGCAGCGTTAACTGCTTATCATGCGTTTGTGCAGTCAACACTGAGATATGGGATAACTTTTTGAGGTAATTCTAGTGATGTAGAGCGAGTGTTCGGCACCCAAAATAGATGTCTTAGAGGCATCTTCAACTTGTTCAAGGAACAAGTTGCAAAGAAATATTTATAGGAAATAATATACTTACTTTGTCAGGTCTATACATTTATGAAGCAGTTATCTTCACTCATCAAAAAAACCAGCATCTATTTCAGAAACAAGCCAACAATCATGTTCATAATACAAGAACAAAAAATAACTACATCTGCAATAAACTTAATCAAACATATCTCCAGAAAAATGTTCAATATAGCATAATAAAAATTTATAATAAAATTCCCCAATCATTGAAAAAATTACCATTAAATCATCTCAAGAACAATTTGAAATCTCTACATGTAAAACGAGCCTACTACTCACTGAATGAATATTTTACGGACAAAGATATTTGAGCTATTCCTATTTCTAAGTATTCTAAGTTACTTTAGTCATATCTGTATGTATCGCTTCCATTTTAATGTACTGAACCTATACACATTTTAATCTGTTTACCCACTGTTATTTTTATTTACGATGACAAATGTATTGTAATTCATATTTATATAAAATTTTAACCTGACGTGCTATACACCTCTTTGATGTATTCTTCCATATATTTTCTGTATTTATATTGTATCTGAGCAAGAAAATAAACTAAACTAACTAAACTAAACATAGTGATAGTTGTAGAGAGAAGTCAACAACAAAGTTGAGGCAGCAAACCACATAACAGTAACTTCCTCAGAAGACCTTGCTGCCACTCTGGCTTTAGAGATATCCAATACTACAGCTACAGATTCCCCATATTTTTTTCTGCTATATATTTGTTACATAGGCACGCATGTCTCCTGTTGATCTCTGGGGACGACACCCATATTGCCAGTCTTTCGCGATTTTGGATCGTTCACGGTATTGGACGAGCTCAATGTTGATTGCTCTATCCATTAATTCAGATCACACAGATAGTGGTGAGTCTATAATTATTAGGGAAGGTGTAGAATAGAATGCCTTACATATTTTAGTAACTGGTTCACTATTCTTAGTTTCCAGGGTACAACTTATTAATAATTGACCTCGAACTTAACTTATTCTATGGAACCTATAAATGGGAATAGAATGTGTAATAAGGAAATATACAAAGATTTAAACCATGAGAAAAACTGCTAGAAATTTCAAATGATTCATTCATTTGAAATTTCTAGCAGTTTTTCAAGAAGTAACATAATATAGAAATATCCAAAGATGCCTCCACAGATAATAGTTTTAAAAGAAAAAATAGTAATTTAATGATGTCAAGAAAACTCAACAATATAAAACTAAATACCAAGAAACGGAGATATAACTAGATAAAAAACGGTATTCTTCATTATTGTAAGAGGTGATGATCAAACGAAATGAAAAAAACTAAATCGAATGACCAACAAGTTTATAAGAAGGAAATAAATATCGAAACAATCAAAGATGAACATATTCAATTTTGGGAATGGCAAACAAATCATGGACAGAAATCTGCAATTTTATATAGTATACCTACACTGGAAAACTAAAAAGCATCATGAATAATGTTCTAGTGCAGGCAAATGGCTATAAAAATAGGCCAAACCCGTAAATCCTTGGGAACTGGGTCGATTTTGATGAAACAAAGTTCCTCTTCAGAATGTCATCAGAAAAAAAGTTGACAGCAAATAAAGTTGCGCAAATTGTTTACATTGCTTATAAACAAATTGCAAAAAATGCAAAATTTGACTGTTTTCGATCGGATAAAGGCTATTCTTGATCAGTGAACATGTGAAACTAGTTAAACAAATAGTTGAAATAACTTCATTTGTTATAAACAAGTTATTTATCAACAAAATAGATGAATTCGACCAAAACGAGTTTAGTGTTGGTTCCGGATAATTTTGGTATTCTTGATTTTATCGTTAATATCGTCGAATGTATACCCAAAAATTTGTTAATTTGTTATAAACAAATTACATTTATTATAGAATATACGAATTTGACCAAAATTTCGAGTTTATAGTCGTTGTCGGATAATTTTGGCCTCCTGAATACCTTTTTATTGCTATTATGGTCCTTAAATGCTTATAAGAATTTTTGAATGTTTCATTAACAAATAAAGAAAAAAGAAATGTGACATTTTTATTCATTTTATATAATATGCAAACTAAGAACCCGAATTGATGGAATAAGAATAAGAATAAGAATAAGAATAATTGTATTCAATAATAATAATTACATTACATTGACTTACATTGACTTGTAGTTGTTAATTTAGTTAATTAAGAGAATTACTTATTATTGAATACAAGAGTTCCAAATAAGTTCAAAAGAACTTGTCTATGGATACTTATAATAACGAAAGTATATAGATATGGTGAATAGAAAGTCAATTAATAGTTAACAGATTAATGAAAAATAAAAGTATTAGGTGTATATAATATTTCCAAATGTGTATGTTATATTTTATTATTTTATTATTGTAAACGCGTTGACCTAGATTCAATAAAATTCAAAAAAAGAAGAGAAAATTTTGAATTTTCAATAAATTTATATAATATGTAATAATCTATAAGGATTGGTCTACAGGCTTGTATGATATTTCTAATATTAAGAATCCATCGTTTTCTATGTTTAGCAGCATTTTTAAAGATTTAGATTCAATAGAAATTTTACTAAATACAGATTCAAATTAAAGAAGATAAAAATATAGTACGTAATGACACATAAGGCTCAGTCTAAAAACTTGTGTATGATATCTCTAGAATTAAGAATCCATATTTTGATATGTCTAGTTATATTTTTGCAATATGTTTTATTTGCAATCGAATCAGGCATACAATTAAATAATCTGGCTCCTAGGTATAAAAATGAGTTTTGAGCAAAGGAAGTCGTAACTTTGGTTGTTTTGTATTTTTTTTTGCGCATTGGATCTTGTCTGATGCTCATGATCGATGGTGTATAAGTAGTCCCCCTTTTTTTGAATGTAATATAGAATGCATTTGGTAAATAATTGCCTAGGGTCACATATATTTGCTTCCTTGTATAACTTAGAGGTGGAAAATAATGGTGGTTTCCTAAGAATGATTTTTAAAATTCGTTTTTGTGTTATCTCTAATTTTTTATAATAGGTTTTCTTGACTCCACCCCATCCAATGATTCCGTATTGTATTATTGATTCGACAAGGGCGTAATAGATTATTTTTAGTTGAGGCAGATTTAGAAATTTACTTAATTGTTTTATTTTAAATATAATAGATCTTAGTTTCTCTACTAAGGAGTTAATATGCACTTCCCATCTCAAATGGCAGTCAAAATGTACTCCTAGATATTTTATGGGATCTGATGCTTGGATGACGCCACTATCCGTGTTTAAAGTATTGAATTCTGGTAGTTGGTTTTTATAAATAACAAAAGGTAGATATTTTGTTTTATCCATATTTATTGTTAATAGATTATTATTAAACCATTTATGTATATTACTCAGATTTTCTAATACTATTTCTTTAAGTTTAGTCCAGTTTTGAGCTCTAAAAAAGATAGCAGTGTCATCAGCGTGAGAAATTATTTTAGCTAATATATCCAAGGTAAATAAATCGTTTATGTATATAGTGAAAAGAACAGGACCAAGTATTGTACCTTGTGGTACTCCACAAACTACTGATTGATCAATGCTTATAACATTATTGATTTTAACTTGTTGTGTTCTTTCATCTAAGTAGTTTCTAAAGAGATCCAGAGCGTTTCCCCGTATGCCAATATTTTCGAGTTTCTCTAGCAGAAGCTATGTAGAATGTAATTAAGTCTTGATATAATAAGAAATAGCATGCTCAAAAAATACTTTTTTATAAAATTGTTTTTTTTCAATGAAAATCAAATTAAATTTATTTCAAAAATTTGTTCGTCAAAAATTGCTGCTCTGAAACTTTATTTGATAATCATCGTCTAAATATCGTGCACTCAAACTCCTCGATAAAATATTTTGTACTCAAAATTGAGATTTTTCTAGTAACATACATATCTATTTGTTTTCATTTTTTTTATGTAATTTATTTGATTATTAATACAGATTAATTTTAAATACACATTACACATGGAATCTTGGCTCAATTCGTATACTTGTTCATAAATAATTTGTTTATAGCAATTCAAAAATTCAGTAAAATCGTACTCAGGAGGCCAAAATTATTAGAAAGCGTTGTTTGGTCAAGGTCTATTTTTTAATAAATAAATCGTCTATAACAAATGAATGTGAATCAACTATTGGTTTAAGCATATTCGCATGTTGATTGACCGAAAATAGTCTTTATCCGATCAAAAATAATCAAATTTTTCATTTTTTAGAAATTTTTATGAAATCTCAAAAATAAGCTAATTAAATTGTTTATTTATTGTTTATAAGCAATATAAGCAATTTGCGCAACTTGTGGTTCCCTTATTTTCTGATGACATTCTGTAGAGAATGCACTTTGTCCCATCAAACTTAATCCATTTTCCAAGGATGTACGGGTCCAATAACCTTTGACTGCACTAGTGAAGAATTTATTAAGTCAAATCAATACATAGTGAAGAAGATAGATAACCACAGAAATATACTAAATGTGTTACGATCTTTTCATGAAATTTTTCATTTACACTATAATTAATAATAAGCAATATGGCTACTAAAATCTAATCCGATTATTCTAAGACCTGATAAAGTATATAACATTGAAAATAAAAAAAAAATATCTATTAAAAGTTCGATTTTCACTATAGTTTCGCTAACACCCTAGCTTCTTCAAACAAATATTACAAAGTACTAACTCACCACGAAAGAGCTAACTTTATTGATAATCTTAGAATTGAAATTTTACGTAATGGGGTTTAACCCATCCAGGAATTAAACGATAAACTGTTTCGAAACGGAAAATCTAATTATACAAATTCAACAAGGGAGAATTATTGAGTATTTGTTGAAACGGTTCGATAGGATATCGGACTTCTTATATATATTAATTTCTAGGGATTCCAGCGAATTTGATTTATTATTTATTTATTATTCTGAATATGTAAAATCTAATTTATTAATTTAGTGCAAATCGAACTTTTAATAATTATTTTATTTATGTTTAGAATGGATTTGCATCGCGTACGGCTGATTCTATTCAATTAATATAACATATCGACAGTATCTTCTTGTGGAACGGCTATAAACATTTATATTTCTTATAAAGTTATAAGGTGGTTCAGATCATCAGAGGTTAACAGTTTTTTCTCTCAACCTGAATTAGTTGACACAAGAAGGATTATACATGTCATTTTTGAAATACTCCGGATGCACGTATTTCTATATTGAACCATACATACGAAATACGTTCTTATTGAATCCTCAGCATGGTACCTGTTACAGGTCATTGTGATAGGAACGATGTTATTTGGATTGAATAAATTAGAATCGTATATATTTATTCATGTTATTCTGATAACTATAAAATATAGTGTAATTAATAGATTCTCGATTCGTTTAAGTGCCGAATTTATTGGAATGCTACCAACCATCACATTATCAAAAACTGGAATTTTAGGTAGGTACTTTACAGAAAAAAAATATAACTCACGCACTTATTGAAATTGAAATTCAACTCATTTCGTAGTAATCATATATTTAAGAATCCAATAACCTGTTTTTAATTTCACGAATACGTCTTTAGAAACGGGTTGTGGTGAAGATTGTTTTATTCTAATTTCAGTATATAAAAGACGAAACAACCGATTTCCACTATTAGAAATTACAGTAACGTAGTGTGAAATTCGCAAATATGAAAACAATAATTGTGAGTATAATACCTTTGTTATATTAACTTAATTCAGTTGATATGAAGTAATAAACAACATATTTTCAATGAATTAACAGCTTCAATAAGTTCATTTTGTTTCGGTTTATATTATTTTATACCCCTTTTGAAAGTGGTATAAAAACAAAGTTCTTTCGTTTAATCACCATGATAAATTATCATAGAGTATCGGTATTATCGATTTTTTTCATTTTATTTTACTACGGAGAATAATAGTTCCCAATTTAGATGTTACTTATTTAATTACATTATATTCAGATATTTCCGAATCAACACTTTCGATTCCTACTTTAAATCATAATATTCTCCATCTACGGAACAATATTTATTCAATAATGTTATTGTATGTCTGAAATGAATAATTAACCCTCAAATGTATAAAACTGGTTCAATTCACTTTTCTAAAGACCAACTTGGAATTTATTAGATTTAGATTATTTAGCCGACATAAATTAATCTTATTAATGTTAAGATATTTTTTTTAAATTCTATTTCCACTTATATACATCACAGTAACGTAGTATAAATTTCGCATATATGATAATAATAATTGTGAGTATAATAACTTTGTAATATTAACTTAATTTAGATGATGTGAATTAATAAACAACATATTTTCAACTTCATAAAAGTGTAAGAAAACAACCAAGAATTATTTCAATTGTTTGTCTATGAATTAAAAACATCGATAAAATCATTTTATTTTGATTAAATGAAAGAACAGTTACTTTGTTTTTATACTACTTTTAAAAATGGTATATAAATTAGGTAATTGTTTTTTCATTTATTCATAACGATAAATTGCCATAGAGTATAACGACTTCTACCATCAATTTTTTTCATTTTATTTTAATACTCATTATACTACAGATAATCATATTTCTCAATTTTACTACCTATTTAATTGCATTATTTTAAATAATATTACCGATTCAGTACTTTTGTTTCCTTTTGGAGTCACGATATTCTCCATCTAAGGAACAAAATTCTATCAATAATGCTTTTGTATGTCTTAAAAAAACGTGTATCAATATAATCAAACTGGTTTAATCTACCTATTTAAAGAGCTGCCTTGATGATAAAATTAATGTTTGTATTTACTAGTACATACCACACCATTATATTGCCATAATTCAGAGTTCTTCAACAACTCGGCAAATCTGAATACAAATAAATGTATATTGTGGAATGTACAACATAGAATCTAAAATAAATTTCAGAATATCAAATTTGAAAATGTGATTCTTCTGACGAAAAACTTATTCCAAACGTATAAAATACATTGATCTCACTGATAGTTGAAACAAAAATAAAGGGAAACCTACATGAGAAAAATATTGAAGGTTCCTAAAACATCGATATTCATAGAATTAGGAATTTACATTTGTTAGAGTGACTTGCTTGTGCAAATTACGCTTCAATTTGAAAACGAAAGTAGTTGAATCTAAAATTTTATGAAACTATATTTCAAGATCATGATTTTATTGATTCCGTGTCAATAAAATTCTATTGAATTGATTTATGAGATATATGTAAATATATTTCAAAGTATTTCCTTGGATACGAGATTGAACCAGTTTTATTTATAAATTTATCCATTTATTTTGAAAGAAAACCCAACAGGTACTATATTTACCTTATAACTGAGTATCTAAAAACTAAGATACATTCTAAAAATTGAATCTGATATGAGGTAATAATATAATATAAAATTAACTTAATTCTAACAGTTCATTTTATGTTCCGTTAATGAAGCATGAAATATAATTATCATGTTTTGGATCCTGTGGTAGACAATGTGCACCTTTAAAAATAAGCGTTTTTGGATCATTCGTACATGGTCACTCTAAAATGTCACCGTGTGTCTCGTATTTTAAGATATAAGAATTTATTGAAGAACTATCATCTACATTATGTATTCGAGAGTTTTCAGGTTATATGTTTGCAATAGTGTAGTTTCCGGTATAGCATAGCTGTAGTTCCATGCTCTTTGTAACACAAAAACCTTAGGAATTTATTTTGTATTCGCCCAATAGATTGACTTTGAGCATCATAATATCGACCCTATATAGCGTATGCGTATTCCAAGCAATATCTTACGTAGGTCACATACAGTGTTTCAACCTTTCACCTAATCAAACTCGGTGAATAGTCTTGTTCTGCGAATTACAAATAATAACCTTTTTAAACCAGCAATTACTTATTAGTTGAACTCAAATGTTCACATACAAATAAACATACAGATAAACAGAAATACATATTTCAAAATTTAAGTTACTTCTTCATAAGTTCAAATTTCAATTACATAAAAATGAAATGAATATATGTGAACGAAATTAAATGCAAACCTCTCCAGCGCATATAATATATTAATAATAATTGAATTTCACTCGAGTGGGGCTTGTTAGTGATCATTATTATATTGCATCAAATAACATAGGTACCTAATGTTAATTCATTAATAAATTTAGCATTCAACTCGAACCAGGTACAATGTTTTGTATTTATACTTAATTTCGATCAAATGAGGATAGCATATGACAATATAAATATGAATAATAAGATTCTCATTTCCAATTTATTTATGAATAAACTATGATATTATGAACTCACATAATCAGAAGCGAAGTTTATTAAATATTTATTAATATACGATAATTTCAATGCGGCAATATAGTTTGTTCAGAAATACGTCTAATTCTTCAAAGATCTCTTGAATACTTCTAACATTTCTAACTTTTTACCATAATTATCATTATTTGCTTCCTCTTCGTTGCTATTAAAATTGCAATTGTTACTTTTTAATGAGAAGTTGATCAATTGAAATAGAAGTAGTAAATTAAATATAATTAATTCATCTACATGATTATTCAACAAATATTTTCTTAATTCTTTTTCAAATGGACAAATGTCTTCAATTCTGTGATATGCTGTGGAAGACCATTATAGTATTCACCACCGTTATAAAAGTAGTTCCTTTGATATAGGGCAGTTATGTGCTGATATGGGATAAAATTTATTGAGTGTATCATACTGACTACAATGTTTCTATTAAATAGTAGTATATTATTGTTTACAGTAATTTGAAACACAGCTTAAGAATCTATGAATAAGCAATAAATTGTTATGCTATTTTATGATAATTAGTTGACTTATAATTATTTCGATATGACCTTCTCGACACACACATTGTCAAATTGTTAATCGATTTCGAGGAAAGAGACGTATAATACCTGAGATTTAACGAGAAACGATAATTATTCCTTCCATTTGAATAAGTCAAAATTCCCAACCAACTGACCGAGGTAAACAACCCCATTTCCCCTTAACAAGGAAAGGCATAAAGTATTATAAATAGTGTTATAATTTGTTAAAATTTAGTGTATCTGTTGTCGTGTTGCTTGAACATTCGTATCCAACCATGAAGTCATATATTTTTGGCACTATACTGGTGAGTAAGGATTTGCAATTATGGTATTAATACTGATCGTAGTGTTTTTCTTGTAATAAAATGTTTATTTTTAATAAATAATTAACTACATCTACACTTTCACTGTAATTATGTTTACGCAATAATTAATTAGAGTAAATTTCGGTTGCTTATAAAATCACAGAACTTCAATTATTAAACGATTATAATACAATTAGTTTATTAGATGATCACTAGTATCGAATAGTTTAAATAACGTAGTGATAATTTAACAAATTGTATTTTTAAAATACTGATGGTGCTAGCCATTCCTTTGTGATAATTTAACAAAATGATAGAAGTACCTAATAGTATACTTTGTTTTTATGTCACTTATATTATAAAAAAACATTATTGTGACTATAATTTCGACAACTAGCGTGTCAGCTTCAGAACGATACAAAAATATAATAAGTATACTTTTGCATTGTTCTAAAGATGACACGCTAGTTGTCGATAATATAGTCACAATAATAGTGTTCTATATTATAAGTGATATAAAAGCAAAGTAACATGTTAGTTTTATCCTATCAAGTGTATTTTCATTCAAAATCAATTGAATTTGTAATAATATACCTGTCAGTACTTTGACCAACTGAAATACCCATGATTTCTTAATGAAGTCGAGTAGAGAAATTATTATAAAATTTTGAAAAGTATTCATTTTTTTGGCTCCTGATATATCTTGACAAATAATAAACATACTATTAATGAAAGCGACCATTCACATGATAAAGAATCGTAGTCAGTACTTTTGTAACTATTGCCAAACGTTCATACTAGTAATTTATATTCAGAGCTCTTTTTCAGAAAGTTGTTTCCCCTTTATAGACATATTTCATTGTTCATCCTATCATTAATAGACGTAAAGACACATTCGGTTGATTCTTTCTGTATGAAAGCATCTTGGTAGTAGCCAATTGATAGATATATTTAACCAGCGCTATCTTTTTTGCAATTGGAGAATATAAACTAAAACCACTAAAAATGAATCCACAAGAATAAAGAATATATATATTCCTAAGCATATAAGAGAACTTTAATAATTTCAGAAACCATTTGAAATATTCAAAAGTAATAAAATGCTATTGCAAAAATTAGGAATATTATGAATGAGCATTACGATAGAACGTATCATTATTCACATGACTCACATTTTGAGCTCATTGTCATTTCCGTTTTATTACCACCACTTAAGAATGGAAATTTGAATCAGTTTTATTTTTGTTTTTTATATTTTTTATTTATATTTTCTCTATATATTACCTTCGTCTGCAATAGAGCATTTTGTTCTTTCACAATTATTATGTCTATTTTTATAATACAATAATTTTACACTATATTTTTTTAATAAGAATCAATCGGCCAATCTGATGGTACAACAAAATATGAGGTGCTATTTGAAAAACGGTGTTATTGCGATTTCAAATTTGCCACTTTCATAACGTTTATACTATTTGTTTCTCACTTTTTGTTAAAATATAACATATTGGAACATTAGTAAATTGTCAAAAATCATTAACTTTTATGAATTAATTTCACAGATAGTTGCATTAAAGTAAGACCCCGCAAATTCAATATATTTCTTTAACATTGCGATAACTCAAAAACCATTGAGAATCAAGGAAGGGTTGTATCATCGAACTCACTCTTAATTTCGACAAAGAAAACAAAAATGAAAATAAAATTGGGGTATTTCATTTAAAATAATCACTTCCAGTGTAACCGAAAACATAAGAAGATGTAAGATATTTCAGAAATGTAGGTCCTATTTGTAAAAAAATTTTAACATAAATTCAAAACGATATTCCTTTTGAGTGTGGAGTCTGTGGGGTAGGTGGAAAACGAAAACTCTGTATACCATGTACTTTGGTGGCCTAAATTTAATAAATTTATATAATTGTTATTATTATTATTATGGGTGATTATATTTCGAAGAAGGTGGAATGATAATTATTGTTATATCAAAATAATTATTATTTACAAATATTGATTCATACTGAACAATTGCTTTGAGTTACAATATTAAAGGGTAAATAGATATTGGAATATGGATACGCTGGTTATTATGACGATAGGAACAGTTAATGTAATGAAGCAAAGGTTTCTGTAAAACGACCAGCAACAAACACAACTAAAAGTGCCGGACTCTCTCGGGCACATCAGCGGATCGACTAGATTGTGATGTTACTGGCCGACCGTTATATCGAAGTATAAATTTCCTAATGATAGATTGTAAGAGAAATCAAGGGTTTCTAACGTCATCTATTTAGGAATAGATGCCCCTAAGAAAATGTTTACAATGTGATACATTGACTCATATACCCCTCGCACTTAAAATGAAGTGATGGTAAACTGAACCAAAGTGATATCATCGAACATGTCTTGTTAAGCTAATCAACAGTATAAATTCTTGAATTTCATTTCACATATCATCCTTCAATATCAATGAATCCCAAAATTTGTTTCCTAAATTTGCAAAGAACCCTTTTAGGTAATACCTTTGATTAAGTTTCCTTTTTCACAAATCGGGAATTCACAAAATTGATTTTGAGTCATATCCAAAATGCTATATGGGTCAAACTGGAAGGAACTGAAGAATATTTTGCTCATATAAACAGAAATAATAATAAGAAATCAGCATTTGTAGAGCTTATTTCAAATACAAGTCACACTATTCCTCAAGAATCACTTTTAAAATAGAGTACGAACAAATATCTAAATATCTAGGTAATTTAGGAGGTCTAGCTAGAGGAAATTGGTATTCCCTTATTTACAATACTAATTCCACATAGCATTTGAATAGGCACATTTTGTTTTATAATATAGTTTACTCTGATGATGGGTACTTAGTAGCTTAGTACCTGAAAGGTCCTTTGTACTTTGATAGTATTTCTAATGAATAAGGGTCATTGTTTCGTACTTCTGATGTTATACTATATCGAAAGATATGAACACCTAAAAAAATAACCTCTCTATTGATGTGCAGTGTATACAATTAATTTATCAATCATTAATTATGATACATACTTAAATCAAATGAAAATTGAATTAGTAAACAAATTACAGTTAATCTTACACACGTAGGTTTGTGTTTGTAATTTATTCAGTTAATCTCATACTGATACTCAAGTTAATGATAGGAAGAAGAAAAGAGAGTTAATAACAAAATTCCAAAAATATCACATCACTGAGCTGTTTATTATAATCGACAGAACCTTTGCATAATTGCTAACCTGACAATTATGTTGTTATTAACTAACAGAGAATATGATTAAAATTACTTCAATACAATGGAGCTCAATATAATTGATATCTCTTTTCAGATCACCTGTTCGCTGTTAGCTTCAGTTCTTGCTATACCATTAGGTCTAGAGAAATCTGGTCTGGAACATGAAAAACTTGGAGGAAGTCATCATGTAGGTTTGGAACATGGTCCTCTAGCAGGTCCACACATCAAATCACATGAAATACCACACCACGGTCCACATGAGGGAATACATCATGAAGTACCACATGTAATCCCACACCATGGTCCACATGAGGGAATACATCATGAAGTACCACATGTAATCCCACATCATGGTCCACATGAGGGAATTCATCATGAAGTACCACATGTAATCCCACACCACGGTCCACATGAGGGAATACATCATGAAGGACCACATGGAATCCCACACCACGGTCCACATGAGGGAATACATCATGAAGGACCACATGGAATCCCACACCACGGCCCACATGAGGGAATACATCATGAAAAACCACATGGAATCCCACACCACGGCCCACATGAGGGAATACATCATGAGGTACCTCTTATTAAACCACATGAAATTCCACACCATGGAGTCCCACACCACGGCGGAATACATGAAGGTCCACACGGGGGTCCCCATCATGGGGGAATACATTTGTGAATGAAAATTATGAGACCAGTGCAATATCAGTAATTATTTATTGTGTTCATTCAGTACATTAGTGTTCATTTTAAACTCGTTTTCGTAATAAATAACTTTTTTATAATCTCTTAGATTTATTTGTTCTTCCTATATTATCATCTCATCACAATGAACTATTTTCATTTGACGTTGCTTCCTTTGTAGAAAATTGCATTGTTTGTTAGTATTTTCTAGTAGGCTGAAATATAATGGAAGGCTGAAATTAGTAGCATCTGCCTGCAATCAACTTGACTATTACAAATCAAAAAATATTCATCTGATTTGTTCTTATTGCCCAATCATCAAATTATGAGTAGAATGTAGATCTTCCATCTAAATTAAATATTCAGCAGTGTAGCCAAAGGGGGCACCATGGGGCATGCTACCTGCCCCCTCCCCGAAACGGTTGGAATGAAGTTATTGGTTGAAAATATTATTGCTTTAGCAAAATGTTGATAATATGAGCATATAATAATAAACTAATGATAAATAAATACTTCAATACATCTATATCAGCATTCCAAGAACGGTTTCTAACCCATGGAAAGTCTTAAAGATTTGAACCCACAATCCAATTTCATTCTGATAATTTATCAGACAAAAACGAAAGTATTTTAGAGTTAGAGTAGGCCAATTTCAACAAAACTCACAAAGAGCATTGGAAACACTTAAATACTGCAATACTATTAATGTTCTTTTGCATATTTTGGGAACATTGACAGTTACTACAGTAATAGCGCAGGGCAGTTATAATTTTTTGTGCAATTTTCGCGCACGTTAACGGGACCCGGCTCAAAATGTTCGTATTGATGACCTAAACAACATACTAAAAAGTTGAATTAACAAAATGGGTGCCACCCAGTTTAATTGGTCAAAAACTGTTTTTTTGCGCTTTTTGAGTGATACCTTTTTGTTTTATTTTTTTTTTGAAGGCCTTAATGATTTGGCTCAGACTTGAAATTGATACCCTTTTATTCTGGATGTCAGAGGAACCCATTGGTTTAAGGTTTTTGAAAATCGGTCTATGCCCCCTCTCACAATATAAATATATATACACGTATTTTAGGAAAAAATTTAAATTGTTCTGCAAGAGCCAATAATCGATCAATTCAGCTGAAAATTCAGGTGTAGGTATCTTTTGTCATTTTGGGGTTATCGAAATCTACTTGGTCTCAGATGAAAGGTATTTGTATGTTGTTTGACTTATGGGCGTCATCCATTCATTTCCAAAATTTGGACCAATTTTTGGACATTTATTGTTATTATATATTTTTTTTCCACTATAAAGTGAAAAGATTTTGATTCAAACTAAAACGTTTTTATTAGCACATTACATAGACTCACATTTCCACCTATTTCAATATTTGTTTTCGGTATTCTTTGTCGTTGCAAATGAACTATTCGGGATTTCATCAAAATTTTTATTAGTGCTTTTGTGAAATTTATTTTTGATTTTTGAATTTAAATATGGCTGCTTGAGATCATCGAAATTTTCATCCATTATTCTTTGTCGTTGCGAATGAACTATTCGGATTTATATCAAGATTTAGATTAATTCCCTTGTGAAATTTACTCGGAAATGTACTTTTAATTTTTTAATCAAAATGGCTGCTTGAGATTATCGAAATTTTCTTTTGTTCCTTTAGCATTGAAGATGAACTATTCGGATTTATATCCAGATTTAGATTGATTCTCTTATGAAATTTACTTTCAATTTGTGAATTGAAATGGCCTGAGATTCAAAAACGAAAATCCAACTTTAATCTGAATTTTTCGGTAATTTGGATGAAAAGGCAAAAAAAATGATTCCCATTTATTTCAAATTTTTTTGTATGGTGAAGTAATGGTGATATTAATTTTAATCTTTTTTCCTTTGTTTCTATATTATTCTTGATTAAGTTTAAAGAAAGAGAAAAACACCGTCCAACACCCTGACAAAAATTTTCCAAAGATAACTTCTAAAAATATTATTAATACTCACACCTCAATAAAAAAAATGTCTTTCTTTTTTTTTATTATAAGTCATTATATTTATTTATTTCATGAATTCATATGACATATTTTGTTATATATTGGGATAACAGATATTGAAATAGGTGGAAATGTAAGTCTATGTAATGTGCTAATAAGAACGCTTTAGTTTGAATCAAAATCTTCTCACTTTATAGATTTTGGAAGTAGTTTCATGTTGGTGGCACCTCTGAAATAAAAAATCTGAAAAAATTTGGGGGATATTTTTCCATAATGTCGAGTCAATTCTCATTATGGGAATGAATAAAATTTGGGTTTGAAAAATGAATAACGTACTAAAATATATATGAATTTTTGTAAACTATGATTTTTCTGCTATTTTTGGTGTCAAAACAAAATTTTAAAAGGCGATTTTGCAAAAATGGATGCATAATTCATTACAAAAATTTCAGAGTATAGTTTGCATGAGTGAAGCTTCATTTGAAGATCAACTGCGACCCAAAAGCATGGTTCGTTTGTTTTTGACACAAAAATCAAAATTTAAAAGTTTTCGATCACCGTCATATTTCAATTTTAAAAATTCAAAAAAATTTTTTGAATTCTTTAGAATTTTGTGAGCAAAAAAGATCCACATAAATTTTTTGCTAGAATGCATTCCTGAGGATCTACAAGCTTTTGAAAATTAAAAAAAAAAGCAAAAAATTCAAATTTCTCAAGTCTAGACACGCCAAAACTCCAAATTGGGCTATCACAAAATCTGAAAAAATTCACAGGATCAGGGTTTGAATGTAAGAACACTTTCCCAAGGTTAAAGCGGAAAAAAAATTAAATTTCCCGCTTCACGTGGACCTGTCCATTATATTTATATTGTGAGAGGGGGCATGAACCGATTTCCAAAAACCTTGAACCAATGGGTTCCTCTGACACCCAGAATAGAAGGGTTTTTCATTTCAAACCTGAGCCAAATCTCTAAGGCCTTCACAAAAAATAAAACAAAAAAGTACCTCTCAAAAAGCGCAAAAAAACAGTTTTTGGCCAATTAAACTGGGTGACACCCATTTTGGTAATTCAACTTTTTAGTATGTTGTTTGGGCCATCAATACGAGCATTTTGAGCCAAAAAATTATAACAACGGTACAGACTTACTAAGTCACGCGCTAATTCATTAGATATCAACCTGTATAATACATTGCCAGTCTCACTCAGGACTCTTTTCATAGCTCAGTTTAAAGGTAAGTTAGGGAGATTTTTAATCTCTTCTGCCTTTCACTCGGTCGAAGAATATTTAGGCGCTGATTTGTTAGACTTGTTATAGAATGTAAATATGTATGTATGTATGTATGTATATGTATATATGTATATGTATGTGTGTATATGTATGTATGTATACATTTCGAACTATGATAAGGCTATTTATTCCTGTATGTATTAAATAGAGTACTATTACAGAAATTTAAGATAATTACACAGTGTATGTTTATGATAAGCTCTATGTATCACTTATGTACCCTTGGAACGAATAAATTCTATTCTATTCTATTCTATTCTATGGAATCAAACCCAAATGTGATATATTTGTTATATAAGAAAACTTGGATCGTAAACTTGGAAAGACTGTTATATATGGACAACCAATTGACAAGAGCTTGGTTATATTTATATACAGCTATGTCTACAGATGTTACCACCTCCGCCTAAGACTGCTTCCATTAATCTCAATTTATAGGTTCAGCAAATCAAATAAATCCATCAATCAATATATTTATCTACATACCAAGGATCCAATCACAACGATTTTTTGTAATAAACTAATTTCTAGTGATAATATCATTGACAAATAATGAGCTACTGCCAAAAACAAGGTAAACCTTGAACATGCGTTTTGATAGTCATTATTTGATTACGACAGTACGAAAACATAAACAAAAGTATTTATAATGCAAGTAAATTATTTGATGCTGACTATACAAATTTGTTTGTAATACAAGTAGGTTATTTGATTATGACGATACGAAAACATAACATTAGCAAGTATAGCAAATATAAATAAGATTAATTAATTAAAAACAAATGAGAATAATTTTTTTTCAGTGTCGATTTGATTTAAGACTTTCTGTTGATAAGTAAATGTATATTTTTAGGAGTATCTCATTGATCCATATTTTGAGTTTTTTCTTAAATGCTTTATAGGGATGGGTATGTCTCAAGTTCGTATTACACAGTCCAGTAAAGGGCAGTGGTAAGTGAGGTATCTTTTATTCTTTGTTGTTGTAACTTTTGGTATTTTTATGGTTTTAGGTTTGAAACGAGTCTCAAGTATTTTTGTGTTTTTAGTGGTGGAGAATTAGAGACTGAAAATAAAGTTGTCTGATATCTAAGAGTTGTGTATCTATGAATAGATTACTTGTTGGGTATCTGTATGTTTTACCATATATTATTCATTTCTGCGGAGGATTAGCAGTGATCCCTCCCCAGATTTTTATTCCGTAGTTAAGATGGGTTTGTATTAAGAATGTATATAGTGTCTAAGTATTTTATATCAAATATGTTTTTGATTTTTATAATATAATCGTTCGTGTATTTTAGAATGAACTATTTTGTAAATAATTTTTGTTTTGTAGTATTGACGAATTGTAATAAATAAGGAAAATTTAAACCACGCAAGTCAAGGAACTGACTGGCAGTCCTAAGCCTGGTTGAAGGAAATTTACCCGCTTCCGTGTAGGAATTCGAAAATCTTTAAAATTTGTTGTATAGGAACTTACGCATCTTATTTGCATGTCCTTTTCACCTGATCACATTCGTGTAGGAACTTACCGAACCTCATGTTATTTATCTCAAGAATCCCTATGCTTGGGCAAGAAAAGTTTTGTTGCGGAATATCAATGCAGGTATAATTGTACAGTGTGCAATATATATTATATACCACCTGAAGAAAAAATGCATAAACTAATTTCAAAACTGTTTTCATCATCAAATTTCTTGCCCCTAAAAAGTTAACACCACCATAATACAATACGAGAACCTTCTATATTCACATATTCCGCATAATCATGTAGTAAATGATCAACTTCTAAATAGGTAAGGGGAATGAAACCACTTCATCAAAATCGAAACGGGTCCTTTTTCTCGGTTTTCGGTATGTTCAATTATCGAATAGAACGGACTGAATGTTATCTATGATGTACTTGATGATTATGAATTATAAACTATAAAGTAATGAGACCAGCACGAGGTTATGGTATACATATCTCCTGTTATGAATTATCTGAATTGTTTTTCGACTTTTGCATCTTTGACCTTATATTATAAGAATGAGAATGCAAAATATTATTACATCCCAGTTAGAACAACAAAAACAAAAACTGAAACCTAAATATTTAAAGAGGAGTAGTGGTTCTCAGATTAAGATTTACTTTTAACTTATGTATTGCGGTAATTCAGAATTTACAATAGTCCATAACGTGTATGTGGATTTATAGAAAACTCAATATTCAAACCAACTATAATATTGAAAACGAAGACTATAATTATGGTGCTCCATTTCATATAATTCATTGTTTCAATAAAAAAACAGTCTAAGCGGAGAGTATCGATACAGATTGGTGGCAAACAATATCCCCACCTCGCTCTTCTGTTTCCCGCGCCATTGTTGTCCCGACTGCCGCTTTCGTAACGTTATAGACGATGCTGTTTCTATTTATATTTATAGTCATTGAGTTCAGCAGTTTGACGATGAAAGGGTGACCAGCTTGAGCTAGTCTATTGCGCCTACCTGGCATGGTAGTGGTGGTGGAATAACAGGCGAGATTTCTGATGAACACTGACCATGGTAATATTGATAGAAGAGGGAGAGTTTGCCCATCTTTCTACAACATCACCAATCGAACGAATAGCTCACTTTTGGATATAATCTAAAGGCTTCAGCGTATATTTGGGAGCTGAACGCCAAATGTGAACAGTACTTCTGGGCAGGTGGAATAATTATGTACTTTGTATATTATAAGGAACTGCTGCGGTGTGAAGTAGCTGTTGGCATGGAATAGGAATCAAGTTTTTGTGAAGCGGCTTTCGCAATAAACCTCACATGAGCATCCCATGGTGATGATGCCGAGCATATGTATGGATGACATCATAGGAATAGTTGAACCTGACATCATCATATTAGGGATAGTGGGATCAGCCTTCCTGGTTACATTTATTTCTGCTAGATTATCAGATCCCCATTCCAAAATTCTTGCAAGATCCTCATTCATTACATCGACCTGTCTCTGTCTTTCTCCTCTGGCTTCATTAGATGAGATAGGAGATCTAGATGAGAAAGCGATATGAAGTGTACCATTATCTGCTAAGTGACAGGAGGTCACTTCCAACAGATATTTGATATTGAGCAGAAACAAAGTTGGTCTTAAGAGATGATGGAAGTTTCCCAAGAATACCTTGGTGCCAGACACAGTCAAATCCTTTGGAGATATACAATCCTACAGATAGGAGTTCCTCATATTTTTCAATAGATGTGTGCAAATCATTCGAAGTTGTCGAGACCAGATGCAAGAAAAATGGATTTAAATCTTTTCGAAAACATACTTTCATTAAGTCATTATGTCATATAATCCAGAAAAATGTTTTTAGGTACCACTAATAGAAGTGTATTTCTTTTATTGCAAATTTCAGAACTTATCCTTCCTCGGCCTCAAAACGGGACTCCCACAACTAGACTAGGCATTCAACTAAAAATGATGTGAAAATAAATCAAGTGGCAATGAAAAAAATTACACGGAATTGAATTCCCTATAAAAAGTTTAAGCATCGTCAGACAAAATTCCATTGACTGCTATTCTGATGTGAATTTTTTTGCGGGAAATTTTCTACAATGCATATTTTTTTTTTTAGGAAGTGGTTGAAATCCTTTATGGACACCTTATGGTCCTGTAGCATCCCATAAGGTAGTGTGGGAGTCTCTAAGTCCGAATTTATTCACCTCAGATATACCCACTAAATACTCCACCTCGTGTGGTAGGCTCGATCCTGCTACCAGGGCATTCTCGATGACATTTAGGCTTGACGGCCCATGGTATCTTCTGTCATCACTTTCTCGGGCCATCGGAAAAATTCTGCAGTCGCTGGATTCAAACCCGCGACCGGCAACTACAGTGATTAGAAGATTGATAACCACTGAGGTACCTGGCCCCCTTTATTCAATCTTGTAATCAATAATTTTGAATAAGTGAGTTTCGCGAACAGCTATACATGGTTTACGAATAAATTGTGAACCACACTAACACGAATATATGCCGACGTTCCACCAACCATTGCAGGTGGCAACCTAAGGGCACGCTGGAGACCGTGAATTTCAATAGTTGGCGATTTGTCAGCATATCCATAGTCTTGCTCCAGAGACGCGTGATCTATCAGGAAACAAAAATTGTTTAAGTAATAATTCAGTATTATTGTGTCATCGAAAATCTTGAATGCCAATTTTAAATGTTTGAACATTGTTCTCCTAAGACAAGACCGTCTGAACTTTATTAACCACCAAATGCATCCAGGAGTATGGAAAGATAGCTCATATTATATTTAGATCTTTTAAAATCTAGCTTACTCGGGATAGGCAACTTCATTTCCAAAATGATATTTGAGTATGTACCCCAAATTGTAACTGTATCTTCAGAAGGCACAAATAATGATATTTCATCCAACAACAATGGGCCTAAGTCTGCTCCTTACTGAAATACAGGCTGGAAAGGTTTGAAAAATGAAACACATTTTTGTTAATAAATAAGTCATTTTGATAGATACAGTCATGAAAAATTGGTTAGGGCTTGTAACGGCAAACAATCTGTAATTAAATTTGAGTTAACTCGTACATGGCGCCACATACGCCATATTGGAAAAAATCAGCTATAGCTTGTTTGTCACTCATTAATATAAGACTTACATTATTTTTTCCTGGAAGCCTTACTATTGCTGTATAAAAAAAGTTAAACCTCTTTGTTATCCAAAATATTAAACGTTTTCGAGATATTTGAATTTTAATAATTCACCGCACAGTGAATACTGATCATATTGGATGTAACATGTTGCACAAGTATGTCATGGAATATTAACAAATGCTTAATGAAAATATGTCATATGTGAACAAATTTGTAAATTTTTATTGTTACTGATTATATATCTATGGTTCCGGCGTTTACGTAGTGTAAATTCATAATACTTCGGAAGTTGGAGAATAAAACTCAAATTTTGCACAAAAATTTTTAACATTTAATTTTAAAATGCTGACAAATTGTTTCACCACACTAAGTTTAATTTCACTTTGCATAGACCAAAATTATTTCACAATTAACGATAAATATTACAAACAGAACACCGGATTCCCCATGGGTTCGCCATTATCTCCGTTGCTAGCAGAAATATTTATGAATTACTTGGAAAGTAAGATTTTAAATTCCAATTTTCAGCAAATGTTTGTATATTGGTATCGCTATGTTGACGACGTAATCGCTTGCTTTACAGGCAGTAACCGTCAAATAAATTCTTTTCTCACCTATATCAACAACTTACACCCAAATATAGAATTCACCTTAGAGATGGAAAAAAACAAGTCCTTAAACTTTTTAGATCTGACAATTTCACATACAAATAATTACTTTTCTTTCGCTATCGCTATTTATCACAAGCCCACCCACACAGATACCACAATACACAACACTTATTTACATCCACAATCACACAAGCTAGCAGCATATAATTGTATGATACATAGATCAATCAATGTCCAATTAAGTAAAGATAATTTCCATTTAGAATTAAACAGAATCATAGATATTGTCAAAAATAAAGGTTATAATGTCAAGATAATTGATAAAATACTCCAAAATGAACTCAATAAAAAAGTCTTAAACATAATTTATCTGCAAATTAGTAATAATACAAAATCAAATTTCACATGTCTAACATATTTAGGTAAACATTCACTAAAAACATCTCAATTCCTCAAGAAACAGAATAAAAACGTCGCCTTTAAAACAACAAATAACCTATGCTCTTATATTAATAACTCGAAATCTAAAAAAGATAAATTAAAGAAATCTGGAGTTTACAGACTGAGATGTGATGACTGTAGTAGTTTGTACATAGGACAAACTGGACAGCGTAAGGTTCAACGAACATTTGAGAAGTTACAGGCTCAAAAAAGAGACTCTAATTACGCAAATCACCTGTTAGAACATAACCACAATTTGTCCCTTAATCCCGATATTCTACATATTCAGGAAAAAGGACATAAACTGAATATATTAGAATCCATAGAAATATTGAAACACTCAAAAAACAATGATAATGTAATATTAAATGATCAAGTTGATTCATATAATTCACCGCTTGTTAACAATTTTGTAAACACACTCCCACCATTATCCACCCCATCCCTCAATTTGTACCACATTCTGATCCCTGATATTTAAGGACATACTTTTAGATTTATCTTTAGTTGATAACTCCTTGCTTTGAAAATGCCACAGTGTGGTGAAACAATTTGTCATTATTTTTAAATTAAATGTTAAACAAATTTTGTGTAAAATTTGAGTTTTATACTCCAACTTCCGAAGTTACTGATTATACTGTTTGATTCTTGTTGAGCTATTACATTTGTGAAAATATCGAGACATAATCACTTTTCAATTGAAGGCATGCAAGATTTGATTTGTTTCATGTAAGAGGGAATTTTCTAGGCAAGCAGCCTCTAGAAAATATTGTGAATTATATAGCTCAACGAAGGCTCAAAATGATCATTACCGATTTTGTGAAACAGGTTAATTCCGCCGAAAATATCATTCAGGCTTCCCAAAATTATTACCCCACAGAAAGAAGTGAAGTGTTGGTAAGAGTTGCGAAAAACACTGGAGTGAGCACTCGTCGTTAATCTGCAACTACTGAACCAAGCCAATTATTCGTGTTTAGAATTTTGGACAAGGCAAATTTTTATCCGTATCATTTTACACCGGTGCACAATTTACTACGAAGAGGTTATCGTACCACAGTTGTCTTTTGTTAGTGACTTGGGAGGAAACAGAATGATGCCCCAACATTTTTGAATATCATTATTTTCACTGATGAAACAAGTTTTAGCAGTCGCGGAGCTTTAATTGGCAAACTAGGCACGCCTGGGAAACTGAAAACCCTCATTCTACTAAAGAAAGACATTTCCAGCACGAATACAAAATAAATGTGTGGTGTGGTGTAATAGGAGAAACATTAATGGGTTCATTTGAATTACTTTCTAATATAAATTTATTAAATAATGAATTAGTCAACATTTTCGAAGATCTTCCAATATAGCTGAAAAGAAAGTATTGGTAGATACAAGACCACATTTTTCCCTGACTGTACGCGATCATCTGAATAAAACTTACCCACACCGTTGGATTGATTGTGATAGTGAATTTCAATGACTCCCTTTCAACCCGATTTGAATCCCTTGGATTTTTATGTGTGGTTATATGAAATCTATGGTAATTCTAAGCACATAAGCACACAAGACGAGAAATGGAATGTAGTTCAAGATGCAGCTAATTCAATCAGAAACTAGAAATGTGTAGCCGCGTGGAGAATAGATAAATAATGTGCGTGGCAAAGTTACTCTATATCTGATTTTTATATAATTGTTTCACATTCTATAAAATACTCTTCGCATATGTGTAAAGATGATGAAATAAATTATTTATTTCATATCTTTGCACAACTAAATAATATTCAAATTAATAATGTTTTCAAGAAAATGTACAGAAACCAATTTTCCGTTACAGGGAATCAAACCTAATTCAACTAAATGGGAGACAGCTGTCCTAGCCTTTAGACTACTCGCCGTTTGCGTTAAGGGACGGTGCAAATTTAAGTTTACTTCGATGATTGTTTCTGCTGCTGTTATTGAACAATTTTGATAAAATTTAAGTAAAAGCAGTCTTAAATTAACATTAATTTACTGTAAAAGTTTTGAACCGATTCAACGTACACTTTGAGTGTTATGATTTTTTTTAAATTTAAACGCTGCAGAGAAGGATGTGTTTATTACACGATTTCCCTGAAAAACAATAGTGTTCGTCACCTAACAGCAAACAATTTTTTGTCAAAATTAAAAATATGATAGAACTTTTTGTTTTTGAATTATCGTGTAGACAAGCATGTAGTAACATATACCTATCCAGATAGATAGATAAACAGACAGACAGACAAGCGAATTTTTTCAAATTAGTTTAAAATTCGATGGTATGGATATATTGTGGTGACGGAATTTTTGCTCTAGGACTTTTTTTTAATGATTTTAGAAATAGCTTGAGTGAATGCAATGTACTCTACAGATTTCATCTGCGAAGAGTGTAATAATCACGCCACATTTTTTAGAGTCAGACAATTCTTAAGTAAACGGTTAAATGTGTATATATGAACTGGCGGCGGCCATGTTGAGAAAATTTTACAGTAGTGTATGTCTTTGTTTAGTTTAGTTGCATAACTTGCACTAGTGGAATGCACTGTAATAACGGTTAATATGAAATATACACCGCTTGTAACAACTTTACGTTCAATAAATATTTTTGTTTTATTACTCAGTCAAGCGTTTATTATTCATCCATATAGCAATAGCAAGTTATAAATTAATGAGTGACAAAAAAGTATAGCTGATTTCATCTATTCAGTATGACATATAAGGCGACATCTATTAATTAACTCAAATCAATAACACATTGTTGGTTGTCGTAACAAAAAGTAGTCCAAACTCATAGCTATATCTATGACTCTGGCTGATTTATTAACAAAAATGTATATTATTTTCTCAACTTTAACGCCCCCTGTATCATTTATATATGAATTCTCTGGAAATAAGTCACACGAACACTTTATATTTTCGTCTTTACGTTCGTTTCGGTCTCACGACCATCTTCAGATGCCTTATTAAGCTCAAAACGGGATTTCTTAAAGCTAATTGTATTAGCATAAAGCGTTCTTATCGCACCAATTTCAATTAAATATGCCCACGTCGCCGAAACGAACAGAACCACGAGTAATCGAAATTATACAATCAATGTTTCAAGTGTAAAATATATCAAGAATCCACTATTTAGTAATATTCTTATAATATACAAACGCATGTTAGTGTAGTTTATTTATCTATTTTCGAACCAGATGTTAAGATTTATGAGGTAATAGAAAAAGGTTGTGTCAAACCTTATTGGAAATATTACTTTCGGGCATTCTTCCTAAAATACACTTTTAACATTATGAAGACGCATGTAAGAATTTCCAAGAGTTTCAATTAAATAAATTATTATAAATCTGACTTAAAGTCTGAATATCTCTCCTATGATTTACAGATTTGGAGTCACGTTTTATATGAATCATCTCCAGAATAGATCTTTTATGATAATTGGTTTCCTTAGTTAAAATATTAACATTTTTGTAATCGAATTGATGATTATAATCAAAGTAGTGTTTATTTTTATTTTATTTATTTATTCAGTAAACAGATACATTAGATCAAAATGTTACAGAACCACAGGAAGATCCTAAAACGGTTCTAACCAATACATTAAATCTCCTCTAACTAATAACATAATATAATCCATTCATAAAGTTGAATTTAAACAACAAAAAATACAATTAAAATTTAAAATTTACAAAAGAAAATCATAAAGTGTGAATTATTATTCATATTTTCTACCCATTTAAAAACATAATAATTTCAATTCATTTGCGGAATAGACAAAAATTCCAATTAGCTAGGTGGTCTTAAAATTTTTTAAGCTAATGCCGAACATATCTCGGTCACTTTGATTAAATATTTTGCATGCCCGAGAGATTGGTGAAGCAAGCACAGCTGGGTTGGATAGGTAGAACAAATTAAATCTTCTAACACTATTAGATCGAGGCACCTGAATGTTAATATAACTTAACAAATCTGGGCTATCAATGACACCATTGCAGATTTTATATAAAGTTGTTAACAAGCATTGATTTCTCCTATCCTCCAACGTACTTACTCCAGCCAAATCTCTCAAACGCTGTGTGGGAAAATCCCTTGGGCAAGAAAACCTATTCTTTTTATAATAAAAGTAACGCAAAAAATTATTTTGCATAACCTCAATCTTTTTACAATTATTTTTTATTTAAAGGGTTCCAAATGAGTGAGCAATACTCGATTTTACTTCTGATAAATGAAAAATAAAGAATTAAAATTCCTTTCGGATCTTTAAAGAATTTAGTCGACCTTTTTATTAATCCCATCATTTTATAACACGAAGTTATTACATCATCAATATGATCGTGAAAGTTGAACTTATTATTCATAATAACACCAAGATCATGGATTTGCCTCACTGATTTCAGTTCTGAATGCCCAATAAAATATTTGGACAACCTTTCTGATTTCTTTCTACTTATGGACATAACATTGCACTTATTAATATTTAAAGTAAGCTCATTCGAAACACACCAATCATTAAATCTATACAAATCACTCTGAAGAATAATGGCATCACTGACGTCATTAATTCTACGGTATAATTTCACATCATCCGCAAATAAAAGACAAAAAGACTGAAATATTTCTGGCAAATCATTAATAAAAATTAGAAAAAATAGGGGACCCAGTTTTGAGCCTTGAGGAATTCCTGAATTGGGAATAAAAAGAGAAGATGTAAACTTGAGAAAAGAAACACAACATTCCCTGTTCTGAAGATAAGAGGCAAAAAAACGGATAGCCCCATCAGTCGCACCCAAGTTTTTTAAGTAATATATCATGAGAAACCATATCAAAAGCTTTACTGAAATCAGTATAAATTACATCTATTTCACCTCTGTCCTCCATAACTCTAGAAACATATTCAGAAAAAACTAATAGATTTGATTCAGTGGATCTCCCTTTATAAAACCCATGCTGATTAGGTGAAATATACTGTTTTACACTGTTATAAAGAATCTTGTAAATGACATTTTCAAATACTTTGCCTGGACCATTTAAAATCGAAATAGGTCTATAATTCGATATCTCAGCCTCATTACCTTTTTTAAAAACTGGTGTAATTTTTACTAATTTCCATTTCATGGGAAACACTCCTTGTTGAAAACATAAATTAAAAATATGCAGCATCTTATCAGCTAATTCATATTTTAGTTCTTTAAAGAAGAAGGTTGGAATACCATCCAGACCACTACTTTTTTTGGATTTTAATTCATCAAAAGCTCCCAATACATCATTTAGATTTATCATCCCAAAATGTAAATTTAGAAAATTATCATTATCTTGAACTACAGACTCTAAACTATAGCACGATTTTTTGGTACTGTAGACTGAATTAAAATAATCAGCAAAAGCATTTGAAATATCTTTACCTTTGAAAGCCTGCCCATTCCATTCCATCCTGTCAAGCAATTTTGATTTAGATCTTAATGAATTAATATATGTCCAAAACTGTTTGGAGTCATTCACTACAGATTGTTCAACAGATTTAATATAATCAATATAAGCATTTTGAATACGATCTTTAAGATTCTTACGGACATCTTTAAACCTTGACTCAAAGTAGGGTGAGACCCTCTTTTTCTTAACCAACATATTTTTCTCTCTACACAACTTTTTAATTTCATCATTAAACCAAAGGGGATATTTATCATCACGTTTAATCATTTTTTTAGGAACAAATTTATTTATCGCCTCATAAATAATATCATACAATAGATCCACTAATGGATCTACCGATTCCATTAGCAAAAAATTACTCCAATTATACTCACTCAAAAATTTCTTAATATCTCTCATATTGGCTTTGTGATACTGAAAATATTCAACATTATTATTTTGATTATTTACATCTGATACCGAATAAGGATTACTGGGAATCGTAAACTGAAGAGTTAGCGCCGGGTGATACCTATCTTCCACAACAAACGGACAGTTTTCGTGGTTCACAGTACTATTCTCAATATTAGTTAAAGCCAAATCTAAAGTTCTACCATAACAATTCAAAACATTATTGATAGACTCCAAATTCAGAAGAGACATTAAATTTGAAATTATATTAGTTTTACAATTACCATCAACCGCATGATTAATTACATTATATATATTCGGCAAGTTAAAATCGACTACTATAACAACACGACAGTTATTTTTCCATAATGCAATTAAGTCAGTAAAGATTTGCACAAAATTCTTACTATTACTACCAGGCCGAAAATAAACAGTACATATAAAAAAAATAACCCCTGATTTATAAAAACTACAAATAATACACTCAAAATCAGGTTCGGATACTTTTTTAACTAATCTAGGTCTCAAATCAGATAAGATAGCTAAAAGTACCCCACCCCCTCTTTCCAACAAAACTCTATCGGATCTAAACACATCATACCTATTATCAAAAATTTCATTATTCAAAATTGAAGAATTTAACCATGTCTCAGAGAGCGCAATTATATTAAAATTATTTTGCAAAACTGATAACAAAAATTCATTTGTTTTTGTCCTCAGTCCCCTTACATTCTGATAATATAAATCAAACTCGTTCTTATTATCTATAATCACTAATAATATTATTAAACATCAAAACAACTGTTGATAAAACAAAAATGAAACAAAAACTCTTTCTTCTCATTTCAAAAGAAAAATTACTTAAAAATATGAAATAAAAATAATATTATTATGTATTATGTACATTATTAATTCTAAGAGAACCATAAAACTTATTGTTTAACACCTGCAAGAAAAGTGTCAAACTGAGCTTTTGTCGAAAACGAAAAAACTCTACTTCCATCAGTTTTTCTTAAATAGATCTTACCATTATTTACCCAAACAAATTTCCAATTTTCTTGAACTTTAAATTTACGCGCCATTGATAATAGTTTCTTTCTAACAGGTGTCAAAGCTTCATTAACATAAATAGGTGAACTTTGTTGCATTCCTAAGTGAGTAGTGTTAAGATCCCTCCTCACCTTTCTACACTTAAGAAACTCATTTTTATCATTATTTCTTAAAAACTTTAATAATATTGTAGGATATTCAATACCAGGAATCTTCCGAAGTTGAAAACAAGAATCAATCGCATCCCAGTTTAACTTGAAACCAATTGCAGTAGAAAGGTTCGTAACAGCGGTAGACAAGGTTTCTCCTTGCCTCACTGGTAAACCATATACCTCAACAACATTAGAACGATTTTCTTGCTGAGATAAATCAACTTCTTCCTTCAAAAACTGAATGTCCTTTTTTAAAACCTCGTTTTCACCTAATAGAGTAGTAATAATGTCCTGCTGAGTTTGTATAATTTTATTTTGTGTTTCAATGAGATTCTTATTATCCCCAATTTTGTCATGACAGGAATTCAGTGAGACATTGATATTTTTCTCTAGATTTGCTTGACTCACAGCAATGTCGCTTATTTGTTTTCTTAAATCAACAAGCAACTCATGAATATTTTGTGTCTGGCTAGAAGTCCCAGACTGAGACTGTTGACTGCCGCTGTCTGATTTAATAGGTTTGGGATTTTTTTTTGAATCACCTGCCATACTAATGTCAGAATCAGAGAAAGTTCTGCTTTGACGTCTTAATTGCAAACAATTACCACAATTCCACTTTTCTCCCAAAATTTCAAATTCTACTTCGGAAATGTTCACACATTGCCAATGAAAAAAACCAGAGCAATTACAACACTGAATCTTTTCAAAGGAATGCCTAGAGATAACCACTTCACAAATTGTACATGAACTCATAAGTATTTCATCTAAATTAAACTTGGAAATCAAAAATTATATGCCAGAATTAGTGATAGGTAGTTTAAATAAAAATATTTCACCATAAAAGAAAAGAAACTAGACTTTTTAAAAACTATTAGAATCATTTATAAGACTGCATAACTTTATGAATGTATTAGACAATACGTCAACACTATAGACTGACCTTGAGCACATCTGCACTGTACGGAGTTCAGAGCGATACTTTAGCAAGGGCGGTGGAATTTTCAAAGTTTTTGTTTCTTGTGCTATACTTATGACCATACATTTTTTTTTAATATTGTTTAGCCTGTATTACCTTTTATGTTATTTATATATGACGTTCCATTATAGATTTTGTGAATTCTTTCTCTAATGATGGGATCGAAAAATATTTTTGAGTAGCCATTCATTTCCAAATTATTACGGTCCTCTGGGTGGGCCAATTTAACCGCACGATCTGTAAGGTTGTTTTTCACACCTTTTTTATAAGTTGTTGAGGCAACGTTATTGAAGTGAAGATAAAGTTGAGACCAAACTTCTTTAGTAAACCACGAAGTTTTTATTTTTCCTCCTGCATTATGCATAATGTTCATATCTAGGAAATTTATGTTTTTGTTCACTTCTATTTCACAAGTAAATTGAAGTTTACAGTGAAAATTGTTAAATTTATTAATCACGTGCTGAATTTTATCATTAGGAACACACATGAGGCAATCATCTACATACCTTCAAAGAATACCGGTTGAAAATCTAATGAATTTATAACAGATTCCTCTAGACATTCCATAATTACATTAGCAATAGTAGCTGAAGTAGGAGATCCCATTGTTGTGCCGAATTTTTGTGCAAAATATTGCTCACCGTATTGAAAATAAGTGCATTCTAAACGAAACTGTACTGCATTTATAAATTCAGATTGATCTAGATGTGTGTAGTTTTTAATCTTTGCCCAACGTTTTTTTATGCTACACAATACGTACTGAATTTTAGCATTGGTAATACACATTAGGCAATCATACACTACACTACAAACTACATACATATTAAAAGAATACGGGTTGAAGATCTAATGAATTTATTACAGATTTCTCGAGGCATTGCACCACTAGCTGAAATAGGAGATCCCATTGCTGTGCCGGATATTTCTGCAAAATAGTGCTCACCATATTGAAAATAAGTGCATTCTAAACAACATTTCACTGCATTTATATATTCAGATTGATCTAGGGGGTGTGTGGTTTTTAATCTCTGCCCAACGTTTTTTAATGCTACTCAAAGCCAAAACGACTGGTATATTGTAAATAAAGAAACAACATCCAAGGAAATTATTAGATGATCTACGGGTACGGACTGATTTTTTTTAAACTCATTAAATTGCCATGAGTCCTTCACATAAAATTCAGTTCTTCTCATTATATTGTTGATAGATTGTAGATAGGCGCTCCAATATTACTTACAATGGATTTTAAAGGTACATAACTTTAATGTAGTTTCGGAAGCCCATAGATATAAGGTGCTTGCCCATTATGGCAAATTAATTTATTTTCAAATCAATAGGGATTATCATATGTTTGTACCACTTATTTATTAACTTATCCACGTCATTTTGTACTGATAATTTAGGGTCAGATTTTAATTGTTCATAAGTTGTTTCATCATTTAATAGATTGCCTATTTTGTTTTCGTAGTTATCTCTATGCATTATGCCGGTTATTACATTTATCCGCGTTCAAAACTAATATTTGAGGGTTAGCATCTAAAAACTCTTTTGTTTTTTTTGTGTGATAGTTAAAACTATTTTCGCTATTTCTGCTCTCTGTATATTCTCTTCATTTGTCAAGATGTTACAAATTTTATTTCTAATTACATTTTTTTCTTCAAAATTTTTTTCATTTTCAATTTTAATTTCTGCATTCCAAATTAGCAATTATATTAGCGATAGGCAATTTTCTATTATCAGGCAATGCAAATTTCGAACCTAACCTTAACATGTGCTGCACCTCATCTGGAATTTTTGTGTCTATAAGGTTTTTTAACCATTGGTGAGGATTTATATATAATTCATATCTTATCTTGTATTTTCAAATATTTTAAATACTCAAATATCATTTTTGAAATGAAGTGGTGCAGTTACACATTAGGCTATTACTTATGAATCTGTATATATTTCATACTAACAACTATTGATATCGAATCGAGGTTTAAAAAAGACATTAATAAATAAATATATTTGTTACCAAGAATTTCGAATTCCTCGATATTATCATAAAGACCAACTGCAACTCAGCGAATACATATAAATATTGTTTTGGAAACTATGTTCAAACTATCACATGTTTTCTTACCAAAGAATCAAGGTCCTATTTAGAGTGCAGTTCAAATGATAAAGTATCACGATTCCATCGATTTTTACCATAACTCTTCGTCTATATATAAGGACTATTCTTCAAGTAATTATCATTGATTTGAATTCAGTTCGGTATAAAGTTAAAGTTCACTCATAGTTATGACAAAATCAATTGTAAGTACGAATCATTGCCTAATGGCGTTATCAACAATCCAATTATAATCAAATACTCATACTTCCAAAATCATTGTAAAACAGAAAATAATACTAGGTGAACGAATATTCTCCTTGAAATAGTTTGAGAGGAAAAGTATCAGTTTTGTTACATTGTTACCTAAAAAATAGAAAAGCTTATGTTCATGTTAACAATGCTAGGTAGGTCACATAATAACTTTAGCCAAGGTTTCATTATTGGCTCCCTGTTAGTCATACTATTTGCTAATGAACTTCCTTCATACATAAGGAATGACTTACTCCGTATGTATGCTGATATGATAAAATTACCATTATTATAATATGATATAGCTTGGTATGATCTAGCACAGAAAGCAAACCATATTCTTTCTCTTTTTCCAAAGTGGCGTCATAAGACTTCACTCAAGCTAAGTTCAATAAAACAGTATGTCACTAATAAGTACGAAATAATCACTATTATCCATTAAAAACACCATTATAGTACTAAGGACCTTCCAGCTATCGAGTAACCATCATCAGAGTGAGCCAAATTAGAAAACAAAACGCACCTGTGTGAATACTATTTGGGGTTAAGAAAGTGACATTGTTCACCCGAAGAAGCCACTGTTGTTTTCTTTTTTTATAATAGAAGTTTATTGAGGAATTTTTCTAACAGACCATTATTCAGTCTCAGTGTAGTGTTCATTTTTAATATTATGGAATTCCAAAAAGTAAATACCTGGTTCAATCCTGAAATTATTTTAGACACTCCACACTTCAAAGTTTTATCGCAGATTCCAAATTGTTGATGCAAAGTTGATTCTATTAAATACAAATGAATAATATACAATAATTGAAACTGAAGTTTATACAATGGCGGAAAATAAGCCTAGCATTAGAGCCGTTCACGACGTTTTCAACATGTCATCAAAGAATGAATTATGAACTACATATAACTAAGATTTATTATATGTCCTTGAATACCACCGTGCAGGTATGTTATTAGGGATGGGTATGTATGAAAAATGTTGTAACTGAAATTATTTCAGAAAATATTGACAAAGTTATTGAGTATTGGTGGATTATAATCACATATTCGATTCTTTAAGACCGCATTGCATTTGATGTTAATAATGATTTTCAGTTATTACCTACCTGGATTCGAAAATTTCTTTTAAGGCTCAATTTGCACAGTTTCATCTTAAAAGATCAAAAAATGTCTGTTGATAAAGCAAAAATAAGCGAAATTTAACCAGTTAACATCATTTGCATGGTATTGCCACAAAATGATCATATGTTCCGAATTTCAGCAGTATTAAAATGATCATTCTTAGAAGAAGTAACTTTAATACCGGAAATATTTATTCCAGATCACCTATTTGGTCTTAGTAGCAGTAGCATCAGTGTTGGCAGTACCATATGGCGTTAAAGACACCTTTAACAAACATTATAGAAGTGACGGTTATTCCCAAGGAGGTGGTGGAGATCAGAATCACGCTGGAGGTAGTGGAGGAGAACTCCATGATGGTGGATTAGATCATCATGGTGGTGGACTAGGAGGTGGTGGCGGTACTTGGGTGGGTGGTAGTGGTGGAGGGCAACATCGCACAGCGGGTAGTCATGGTGCAATTGGCCAAGGTGGAGAAGGTGGAGGAATTCATGAGGGTGGTTTACTCCAAACTGGTGGTAGAACTGAAGGTGGTGGTTGGGGCAGTGGTAGTGGTGGAAGTCAACACAACGCTGGAGGAAGTAGAGGTGGTGGTCAAGGTGGAGGAGACGGAAGAATCCATGCCGGTGGTGAAGTTGGTGGTAGTGGACATGGAGGTGGTGGATATGAAGGTGATAGATATGGAGAAGGTGGCCAACATTTACAAGGAGGTGGAGGAGGTGGAGGAGGTGGCAGTCAACATCAAGGGGGTGGTGGTGGATATGGAGGTGGATACGGAAAAGGTGGAGGAATTCATGAGAGTGGTTCACTCCAAACTGGTGGTAGAACTGAAGGTGGTGGTTGGGGCAGCGGTAGTGGTGGAGGTCAACACAACGCTGGAAGTAATAGAGATGGTGGGCTAGGTGGAGGAGACGGAAGAATCCATGCCGGTGGTGAAGTTGGTGGTAGTGGACATGGAGGTGGCGGATTTGAAGGTGTTAGACATGGAGAAGGTGGCCAACATTTACAAGGAGGTGGAGGAGGTGGAGGAGGTGGCAGTCAACATCAAAGTGGGGGTGGTGTATATGGAGGAGGTGGATACGGAAAAGGTGGAGGAATTCATGAGAGTGGTTCACTCCAAACTGGTGGTAGAACTGGAGGTGGTGGTTGGGGAAGTGGTAGTGGTGGAGGTCAACACAACGCTGGAGGTAGTAGGGGTGGTGGTCAAGGTGGAGGTGACGGAAGAATCCATGCCGGTGTTGGAGTTGGTGGTAGTGGACATGGAGGTGGTGGATATGAAGGTGGTAGATATGGAGAAGGTGGAGAACATTTACGGGGAGGTGGAGGAGGTGGCAGTCAACATCAAGGGAGTGGTGGTGAATACGGAGGAGGTGGATACAGAAAAGGTGGAGGCGGCAGTTATTAAATCTCATCTTCAGAGTTGCCTCAGTTTGTGATAATAGTGATTAATAACGAATAATACTAATAAAATAAATATATCGAATGACGATAGTGTTTTATTCCATTCTTGAAAGCATAACGAACCTAAACTTTACTATGTAATGAGGTAATTAATATGAGCTAAGCCTGTAACAAAAAAACGTAAAAATAGCGTCACTTGCATAATAATAATAAAAGGAACCCACAGTACAATGTTGCTAACAAACAAAATTAGTTCATCTCAATTTATTTGTTTACCTTTGTCAGAGATTTTGTATCGTCTGCTTCCTTAGAAAAACTGTATAATTGTCCTTGAGTTAAAATTTAAGAATTTTTGGGCAGGTAATTCACAAAATGTTGCTGCAGTGCAATTTAACAGTTGCGTAATTGTTTTCTACTTTATCTGGATTTTCAATGTATTTCCAAGTCTGTAGAGCTATCCAATATTTTGGATCAAATTTATGCTACTTTATTGCACAATAATACACCAACGTTTCACTTCTCGCATTGTTTTCAACGTAAATACTGTGAAAGAAAGAAAAATCTATTTTGATTTTCGATTCTATTATTAATAATGATGATTTTGAAGACTTATCCATATGGGAAGCGCTAAGCGGTTGGTTTTAGAAGAAGACTACAAAAGAATTAAATAACGTAGTATTTTCAGTAGTTCAAAATAAGTTTCCAGATATAATTAAAGCAATAGGGTTTACATTCACTAGTATCAAATTAGGAAAATTTAGAAATTTTGCAACATTTTTAAATCAAATTTTCTACAGTTCAAATATTGATGAGACAGACAAAAACCGTCGGAAAGAAGCAGCAGCTGTGCCTGATATTTATTGAAATATTGGATGTAGTAGTTACGCATCTAAAGTTCGCTTTCCAATTATTACATTTTTCAATTGGTTAAAGTTATTATGAACATAAATGGATAAATTAGTTGCGTGCCGAGGAAATATTAGAAAATAGTAACACATCACTTGAAAGTATTAAATTACTACATAATACTAATCTAGATTCTAAAGCCTAAGGTACATGTCGGAACTCCATAAATTCTTTGCATATTGGTAATTTTGCCAGAAACATCCACCTCTGTGAAACGAAACTTTTCGCCGCAGAAACTAAAGAAAAAGTATTACTCATCTAGTACTACATTAGATAGATTAGTTGAATAACATGTCCCAAATTCCGATTGATGAAATAGGTTGTCAAATCAATGAGCACGTTACTCATAAAAAAGAAGCTTTAAGCCGAAGATTTTGTAATTTTAGAGATAATATGTATTGTTTCGTTTTGATGACAATTTGTTTTGTGGTTTATTTCTTAGTTGGTAAGGAACTACGTTGATATTGTTACCCTAGTTAATTAGTAGAAAATAACAAGCAATTGTCTGATATTAGATCAACCAATATTCTTAATACTTACTTTATAAATATCGACACAACAAAATACGATATTGACTTTAATTTCATGGAGAATAATATTTCTACAATAACAAATTCCTTTTTTCTCTCAAATATTTCTTAATCGGACATAATTAATATTATCAACAACTTAAAATCTTCTAACACATGTGAAACTGACACTATATCTTCGAATATTCTGAAGAACTGTAGAAACTATGTAGCAAAACTTTGATGTTCCTTATAAATTGGACACTCAACAATGCAATATTTCCTTTGAAGCAAAAACTTGCAGTGGTCGTGCCATTCTTTAAAAAAGATGATCCGACAGACGCATCCAATTACCGTCCTATCAGCATTTTATCTAACTTTTCTAAAATCTACGAATATGCTATCTATGAACAATTAAATATATTTTTATCTAAATGTAAAATTATAAGTCCTGCCCAACATGGATTTACAAAAAGAAATCTATTGATACAGCTCTCTGTGATTTTCTATTGGATGTAATTGTTTCTATTGATGAAAAGCTGATTGCTTTGAGAATACTCGTTGATTTCAGTGAATCTTTCGATTGTGTTGACCATGAAATATATAGATATGGTATTCGTGGTAAAGCCAACCATCCTTTCAGATCGTATCTGAGTGGACTTTCACAAACGGTAAATTCCCTTCAAAGCTTGATCTTAGGACCAATTTTATTATATATTTATTCGAACGATCTCTTCTTTTCCCTCAAGTCTTTAGATATTGATATTACAATTGTCAGTTATGCTAACGACAGCAACTTCGCAATAAAATCTGAAAATATAGAAGATGCAAAACATAAAGCTAGCATTAGCTAGCATTATGGTCAACTAACAATAAATTGAATTTAAATAAAGATAAGACAAAAATAGTTCATTTTCGATCTGTTAGATGAAATATCAACATATAATAAATATATCAACCAATACAAATGTTTACACACTACACAGATGTTAGGCGTAACGTTGGACAGCCACCTCCTCTGGGATGAACATGTTGATTCACTTTGTGAAAGACTAAGAAAATGCGTCACTCTTTGAGATCTTTGGTAGGTACCTGCTGTCAGAACATTCTTTCAACCGTCTATCATGCTAACTTTCATTCTGTAATGAGATACAATATTATAAATTGGGGTTCCTGTTCTTCCTAAATAGGGTATTTATACTTCAAAAGTATGCAATATGATCTAGGAGCTAGAGCGATATTGATGGTCTGAGCATTAACCCGATGGCAATACGGTTTATCGTTGGAGGGGCGCCAAATGACCAATTCGTCTCTCAGACCGAATTTTCGCCAGCGGGTAGATCTCGAGATACAGCCTCCCCAAATTGTATATTTTTTGACTGGAGGTTAACCCTTTTCAAGTCGCGGTTACTTGAGAAGCATGTCATTCTTATGTACTTCCGCCATGTGCCATCATTTTTTATTGTTTCCGTTTATCAGGCTGACCAGTTAAAATTGAACCGAAAATGGACTGCAAGTTAACCCCCCCCCAAACCTATTGGAAAATGTTTATTGGTTTTGGCAATTATTAAGATACCTATGCCATCAAAATTTATCGGTTCGTTTCCGAGTAATTAGCCATTATTTGAACCAAAAATTATTATTTTTTCCATTTTGTGGCTAAAACTTGCGGATTACAAGGTAACATGATGGCACCATGTTGAATAACTTTATTGGAGGTCAAATAAAGATTTTAAATCGAATAACTTTATTTGAGGTCAAATAGAGATTTAAAATCGTTGCCATCACTCCTTGCCTATTTCAATCCCCCAAAACCCGCCAAAACCATCCCCCAAAACGTACAAAGAACGGCCGTTTCGATTTTAAACCCAGTCAGAATCAGCATAATTGACTAATTTATCATAAAATTGGTCATATTATCCATATTATTCATACTTTTTTGGGGGGTGGTATTAGGGGGTTTTTGGGGGGTTGAAATACTCAAGGAGTGATGGCATTAATTTTAAATCTTTATTTGACCTCCAATAAAGCTATTCAACATGGTGCCATCATGCTACCTTGTAATCCGCAAGGTTTAGCTTCAAAATGAGGAAAAAAACCATTGTCGGTCCAAATAATGACCAATTACTCGGAAATGGGCAGATAACTTTTGATGGCATAGGGTATCATGATGGAAGTGTATAAAAATGGCATGCAGCTGGCGAAAATTCTGTTTGTCAGATGAATTGGTCATTGAACCGTCCTCTAACGATAAACCATAGTGCCATCGGGTTAATGTTCAGACCATCAAAATCGATCTGGCTCCTAGACTAATACGTAATTTGTCTTGTATTCAGCTTAGAGAATCCTGTAGATCTTATTTAAAAAATTTTACATATTAACCGTTTTTTGCCACCTATGTATATGAATTATGTTGTTTTATTCATAACAATCAAACATTATTTTCTAGGAACTGTGTAGTTCATAATCATGATACACGCAATAAGTCTAATTTCATTCCTGATCACTTGATCGGCATACAACTGCCTCTATCTAAAGAACTTCTTTTATAATGGTTATAAATACTATAGTAGTCTTCCACAGTATATAATAGAGCTAAAGAAATTCATTTTCATTCTACACATTTGCCTACTACAAATTGAAAACTTCTTTTTGCATTGTGTTGGGCTTGTCTTCTGAATGATTTGTGAACTGGTGAATGAGCGGGCTCATGACTAATAAACAAGGAATAACCATTTTCATTTGACAATGTATATAACAAATGGAATATCAAAGGATCTTTCAACCCAATTTTTCTGAAATTTGGGACGCACCGGAATTCGGTCCCGCTACCTGCGGAAGGGACTACCTGTAACGGATTAAATTCGAAGTGTGGTCCCAACAGCGAAAATGCGATTTCGGAATTGGGTCCCATGTACCTACTATTTGTTTAATTTGACTTTTATTTTCCTTCACATTTTTTTGGGCTTAGGACCAACAGTACACATTTATTGTTGTTGTACTGGCATGTTTAAAAATTTACGCTAAATGCGTATCGTCGTATATTATGTACATATATATATTTAAAAATCTAAACACAAAATGGGGCCGAATTTTTTCGAAACATGTCGAATGAACGTATAACGGTCAATTATACCATTTTGAAATAAAAAATTTTGTTCAGAAAGAAAGGCCTCTTTTTCTTGCGAAATTTTGGTTTTTGACGCAGTGCTACGCATTTTTACGTAAATTTCACATTGAACATCTGTAAGTGCTTTTATAAATACGTGGATGTTGGGATGGGGAGCATTAAACATTGCATTAAATTTTGCGTGGAATGATTCGCAGTTATTGGTGGTTCGCGTTACAGATGACGAAAATTCAGCCCAAACGTGCGGAGGAAATAAAGAATCAGACTTAATATAAGTATTCAGGACAAAGTCACAAAATTTCTCAACATTAATATTATTTGGTTGAATTGACATTAAATCATCGGTAAAGCAATCATCTACGTCAGTTGGATTTAAAAACGGTAAACCAAAAAAATTTTTTTTTTAATTACCAACTTCAGAGTGATTATCTCTATATTCTCCACTTAGTCCTAACTCTTGAATTTTTTTCCACCAGCTTTGCGCCAAATGAAATCGACAACCCACCATTTTAGTGGTGAGTAAAGTTGTCTTAACCGCAGAGTGTATAGCCATTTCCATTGAGTAAATGGCTTTGGGCAACTATAAAACGTACCATCAACGAAAACCATTTCAACAGAACATAAAAACTTCAAATTAGAAACCGTTGAGAAGCAAACTATTTTATTTTCTTGGTCATTAATTAATAGAAAATTTTCATTTGCGTTAGTCTTTATGTCGATGCTATTAAGTGTATTGTAAATACCATCAAATGTTTTTGTCACTTTTGGAAAAGTTTTCAACCTATTGTAGCTAATGTTTTTTCTTACTAACAGTAAGTCCCTACTTGTTACTGGAATGTCCCCTTTCTGTAATTCTGTATGAATTAGCTTAGATGGTCGACTTGAAATGTCGTCTATCGCCTTTCTTTTCAAGTTATTATTCATTTTTTGTCTCTCTAACTGATTTGGTAAGTCTACTTCATGTGTATGATTAATTACAGAACCTACGATAATATCAGATTCATTTAATTTGATGTAGCTTTTACATTTTGTTTTGTTAATGCAAATGTATCGCTTGACATTATGAGATAATGATTTTTGAAAACAAAATTTAAACCCATCTATTATTAATAAACGCTTACCCTTTTCACTCGTCATAGAGGTGAAATTAATATTTTCCATGTCAAACAAACAAACAAAATCACAATAACGGACACAAATAAACACGTCTTACACTCTGCACTTCAGAAGAACAATTGCTAAAAATAATCCTTAATACCCACATGAAATCTACCTGCTTCGACAGCGCACCGAATTACGAAATCACCCTTTCGTATTTGGACAAGGTGCCTGTGAGCAGGTAGTCCCTTCCACAGGTAGCGGGACCGAATTCCGAAACACCGGAAATTTGGTATCCGGGGGGTTTATAGGTCCGCTGAACTTGAATCTGGAGTCGGAAAATGGACAATATGGCCCGTTTGCTGTGGTATTGAAATAATAAGAAGCCGTGATGTGTTTCGGTACAATTTTCACTTGAAGAACGAAAATTCTGGGTCTAATTATATGTTTTCGTGGTCGCTGAGTATTATTTTATGATCATAAAATCAAAACTGACAAAGTTTCCCATTTCTACACGACAAACTTTAATTATTTTGTTTTTCGAAAAATTTCAGTCAGTGTTCTTGGAATAGTAATGTACCGTGGTGGTTCTCGATACAAATTTCAGGAAAAATTCTGGATAATTGAAAATTGTTTTTGTCGTCTTAATAAATACCTACACCTTTTGGGCATCGTAGATGACCCTGTATGTAGGAAATGTCCTAATCCTAATAGAAACCCCAGATAGCTTTTGCACCCTTCCGTTTTCGTTACCCTGTTGAACAGAACTGTTTCCGGGAAGAGTTATGAACGTTAGCGTCTGCAACATTATGGATCTCCATAATCCACAAACCTTAATAAAATAGGCCACTGCTCATGGGGCACACAATGGACACAATCGGCTTTCCTACGTGCTACAAGGGTTCACTCCCCTGCACTGTTTTGATGATGATGATTATGATGAGGGTGTAGCTAGAGATGCCAGAGCTTCAACGTTTAAAACTCATAGCTGGCTCTGATTATTAGGTTACCTAAAACAAATATGTGTCTTTTCTCCTGCCTCCTCACATTCCCTCAGACCTAGCATCAGCTTATTTCTTCATGTTCCTCAAATTAGGTTTAGTACGAAAAAGAAGTTTCGACTGCATTGCTTCGAAGAAGGCAATGACCCTCTTGAAAATTTACCTGCTTACGTTTTTAAAGCAAACTTTGATTTATTTAAAGGAATGAAGGTGGACGCTTGGATGTTACTCTATTTTTTCAATACATAGTAGTATTTACTACGATAGTAATTTCGTTACTCAATTATAATATGTACTTATTCACAATGTTCAGAAAAACAAAATTAATATTAAAGTTTTATCACAAATTCGTACAACGCTGTTAGAACTGTATATTTAGATACTATAATCATTTCGATGTAAAAATTGAGGGAGCGATAATTTTGATTTTCTGGAGTTTTCCGGAAAACTATATGTTGTTCTGATTTCAGAACCATAAAATAATACTCAGCGACCACAAAAACATATAATTTGACACGTTGATGAGAATATGAAGAAAAGGCGACGCAATTTTCAACCAATTTTCCAGATTTTGCATTCTTTCAAGTCAAATTTGTATCTACAGTCATTACTGTACTTTGTTAACTCATTACCGTTCCAGTTCCACAAGAAAATATCGGTTGTTGCTGAGATTTGGTCGATTTTGCCGACAAATGGGTGAATTTCGATTTTTCGGCGTTTGCCGGAAAACTATAGTTGCTTTTGATTTTTTTATCATAAAATAATACTCAGCCACCTTAAAAACATGTGATTTGACACGTTGGACGAGCACCGCATAGGAATATGAAAAAAATACGATTCAATTTCCCACCAATTTTCCAGAATTTCAATTTTTCAAAAGTTAACTTTGTACGATACTTTATAATTTCAATACAATTCGAGTCACAAAAAAATATCGTTTGTTGCTAAGATTTGGTCAAATTTCCCGAGTTTTCTGAGAAAGAGGCTAGATTTTACATTTCCAGACTTCAGATTCGGGTTCAACGGACCTGAAGACCCCCCAATTCCAAATTTCAGAAACATTGGGCTAAAACGTTCTGAGATATTCCATTTGTTATACACATTGTCAAATGAGAATGGTTTTTCCTTGTTTATTATTAGGAAAAGTCATGAGCGCGCTTATTCACGAATCCACAAATGATCTAGAAGCCAAGCTCAATATAATGCAAAAAGAATTTTCCAATTTGTATCTCTAATTTTAGAAAAGACCACGTTTTTCTCACATTTTTGACTGAACTAATTCACCTTAGAGATAGAAAACAACAAATCCTTAAGCTTTTTAGATCTGATCATTTCACATACAACTAATTACCATTCCTTCTCTATTTATCACAAGCCCACCCAAACAGATACCACCATGAACACTTCTTCACATCCGCAATCAAACAGAATCATAGATATTGCTGAAAATTACGGTTATGATGTCAAGATGATGAATAAAATACTTCTAAATGAAAAACCTCTAATTTATCCGTAGATTAATAATAATACCAATTCAAATTTCGCATGTCTAACATATTTTGGTAAACATTCAATTTCTTAAAAATCATATCAAAAACGTCGCCTTTGAAACGACAAATAATCTATACTCATAGATTAATACTAAAAATGGAAAATTAAAGAAATATGTAGTTTACAGGCTGAGGTGTGATGACTGTAATCTCTTGTGCATAGGACAAACTGGACGAATTTTCAGTGAGAGGTTCCATGAACATTTGATAAAAAGGTGACTGTAATTACGTGAATCACCTATTGGAACATAATCACTGTTTCATCCATAATCCCGACATTTTACATTTTCAAGAAAAGGGACACAAACTCAATATTATAGAATCCTGAGAAATTTCGAAACATTCAAAAAACAATAATTTATAATGACCAAATCGATACCTACAATTCACCACTTGTCAACCAATTTTCTAAATGAACTCCTACTACCCCATCCCTCAATTTGAACCACATTCAGACTAATTCCTAATATTTTAGAACATAATTTTAGATTCAGTTTCAATTGATAACTCCTAACTTTGAGAATGCCACAGTGTGGTGAAACAATTTAGCATTATTTTCTAAATTGAATGTTGACTTTTTTTCCTCCAACTTCCAAAAGTTAAAATGATTTTACACTACGTAAACGCGTATACGCTTATACTATTCTGTTTTATAATTTATATCCTGTAAACCAGAAGTCATAATTATTTCATTGCGAAATGATTATAAGTACCTCCGTTGTTTAGTTCTATTTTGCTGACAGAAAACAAACAAAACATAACACGGGGAATGTTTTGATTGAAGATTTCCTTGAATGACCTGGTTCTGGCAATATTGATGATCTTAGAACATAATCAGAATTCTATCTTATTTAATACTGATAATTGATTATCATAACAAATATGTCATAGTATGAAGATCACCCGTAACCCATCTAACGAAAACAAGGTTATTTCGAAATTATAAAGAATAATTACAAACTTCTTACATATTACGCGCACCGATTAATACGAAAACCCACTTTAACCGCCACGTAGAGTTCAAACGATAACACTAGATCATTATGTTTTGAATAATTTATATCTTCTCTATAAAAGAATGATTTTTCCAAATAATAATCATTAATTGAGAAACTGTGGTCGAAGGTAATTCATAATAATGGCTAAATTAATTGTAAGTAGAAAAATATGTTCTAATATTGAATAAGACACAAATTTATTGTTTATTAATTATATGTATTAATAATTGTTCCACAACACATTGGCACTTTTATAATTATTAAGTTATTAATCGCATACTACTAAAATTTTGTGAAAAACCAGACTAAATGAGTCGTGTTTAAAACTTCAAACAATTCATTAATAATTCTTAATCAAAGACGGATAATTCTAGAGCTCATAAGCTAAGCTGTGATGATGACTTTCCTGCTATATATATTGACTAAATAATACATAAATTGAATATATTAGGAACAGCAGAAATTTTTTGCAATGGAAAAGTAATTTTGAATGATCAAATAATTATTTTTATATTTCCCCAGTAATCAATGAATTTGTAAATATATCCTCTGTAGATTCATCACAATTATACTCTCTCATACTCCGTCAATCTCACCTCTCCGTCGACTCATGCCCAGTATTCAACGAATTATATGTAAATATTTGTATGCAGTTAATAACTAATTATTTAAGGATGTCACTGTATGGTGAAACAACTATTAATATATTATTGATGAAAACTAAATTCATATTTATTGTATACATATATATTATTACTACTAGTACTTATCTGTAACAAATTAATTTATTACCCAAAATTCACCCGAATTATGAAAACTTTATTATGAAAAATTTTTAATTTTTGGACTGAAAAGTTTAAATCCACAACTAAGGACTGGATGAGAAGATATAATTAAAGAAGAGTAAATTTATGTTTTATTAATATTTTATTATCTAATCTGATTGAATTTATACGCTGTAAATACCAAAACTGTAAAATTGATCACATATCATTTAAATATTTTATAAAAGCACAGGACAACCTTTATTTAGAAAAAGACTCTCATTTGAATTACTATTTCCATGCCTGAATTTTTATATATTTGTTCAGCTTTAAATACAAATCTTGAAGATTCAATATATGAAAAATGAATGTACACAATTTGATAATGATAAAGTGAACAATTGGGAGGGATTTTAGAGTTTAACTTGATGAGCTTCCAAAAAATTAATTAATTTTTGTAATAGGGATTTAAAATCTAATTGCTGGCATATTGTTTCTCTCGTCTTACTTACAACGATTCTTGTGAGTATTTAATTTGTATTAGGGGTCTTGGATTGAAACAAAGTGTGTGATCGGACTTAATTTTTTTCGAATTCTATAATAATATTTTCTTGATAATATTTGTAAGGCATTCAAACAAGGTACCTGTGGTTTTAAACAATTTCAATCATGTTTGCCTAAAAATCCCACACATACATATACAACTAGGCAAATAAAAATTATATAAAAATATTATTTCTAGATCGCTAGTTTACTACTTGTGGTACTGGTGTCAGTATTGGCAGTGCCCTACGGAGCCCAACGTTCACAACATCATGAAACTGGGCAAGGTGAAGTCCTAAACCATGGACATAATAACCAAAATCATGTCGATAATCTTGGTCATGGCCCGAATGGTCAAGGTAGCCAACATCGTGATGGAGGTCTCCAACATCATGATAATGGACGTGATAACCAACATCAAAGAGGTAATGGTCATGAAGAGCATGGAAGAAATCAGCATTCTCATCATGAACAACAAGGACGTTCCCATAAGATAGGACAATATTAATAAGAAGATTCATCAAGTATTTTCATTGATGGTCATGTATTTTATTAGCTACAAACAGAGCCACACTTCCATTGAACAAATATATCTCATAAACAATGTTTTCTTAGTCGATCGACTATTTATTTTCCATATCCTTGATATCCTCAAGTGACGGTCATAACTAAAGTGAGGCAAATATAAAGAAAAAAGTAAGAAATATGATCATATATATGAAAGAAATTTAGTTGAAATATGAAAAAAAAAAATTTATTTTCAGAGTCAATTGCTTTTTAATGGGGTAGTTTGAAATAAGACTAAACATAGTTCAATATTTTGTTATTTGAAAATATATCTACCAAAACAATTTTTACGTGATTAATTTAATTATTAAAACAATGAACAATTAAGTATTTCTCGAAATTCTCTATCAAAAAGTTTCGCCTCCTATCAGTTTTGTTGTTTAAATGCAGAAAAGCTTCTCTTTACGTCAACAGACGTAATAGGGGCGTTTTATAAATGTGACAAAATTTCTGGTTCCAATGTAAATGTTTCATCAAAATCTCCAATCAAAGCATTGACTGCTTGTAAAAGAAATGTGTAGCCATGATTCTTATCAATTACTGCTTTAAATTTTTCATATATTTGGTTTCCAATATGTCCCGGAAAATTTTTGCATTTTTGTTCGGATTCTTTTATTAAATTTACCGCCTCTATCAAAGATGATTTGGATGACTCTAATTGGATAATAGTGTTTGAAATGAAATTATAATTGGCTTCTATAAATGAAACTTGTTGACATAAAATGTGATTGGTCAGCAATTTTTTGGCTTGTAAGAGAGGCTGAGAAGAATCATCTTCAAATTCTTTTATAACAGTTTTTATTTGCGTAAAGTTTTCGGCATAAAAAGAAGCAGCCTCTAACCACTTTCCAAAACGTGTTAAAACGGGTAGAGGTGGAAGAGGAAGATTAGGTGAATGCTCTATATAAAATTGAATTCTAAGTGGATCTTTTAAAAATATTTTTTTTACGTAAGATATCAAATCATTTACAAGGGGAAAGTTTTCTCTAACTTCTTCTGACACCCTATTTAATGCATGGGCCAAACAAGTAGTATGAATTAATTGCGGATACAAAATTTTCAAGTTTTGGCCTGTCTTGACCATATAAGGTGCTGCATCTGATAGGAGAAGTATAAACTTTTCATTAGGAATAGCCTCAGGGAGAAAAAAGTTTGTTAAAGTGTCTTGTATAAATCCAGTAACAGTTAAGGCATTTGTTTGAGTAAGTTCTTTGCAAGCAATTAAGTATGATTTTGTAAAATTTTCATTCTTAAGAGCCCCAAACATTAAATGGGCAATGTAACGTCCTGAGGCATCTGTCGTTTCATCTACAGTTATAGAAAAATAATTATTCACTATCTCTAATCTGATGCTATCAAGTAACGGGGAATATAAATTGTTAATTTCTGTTCTTCTTAAAGTTCTTTCGCTTGGTATATTAAATTTACAATAAATTTGGAGAAAATATTGAAAATTATCGTTTAACAGTTTTGATAAGGGTGGATTTGACGTCACCAATGCTCGACATAAATCTTGCCTGAGCTCTTGCTTACTTGAAGTTTTGGTAACATTAGGTTGAAAGCCCTTTGATATTGACGGTTGCTTTTTTCCTTCAGATATCATTTTGTTTCGCTTAGCCACATGTGATGCAGTTTTAACATGGTGTTCTATTAGAAACCTTTTCTCAGATGTAATCTACAAAAACGAAATACCATATGTAGAGCAAATTTTTCAAATAGGTACCTATCAATCAATCAATCAATCAATCAGAACGGGGGCGGACGAGTCCTGAGCACTTAGACCGCTGGATTGGGTCCATTGTGCGCCCGTTGATACGAGAATCAATCCAGCAGGCCCAAGGCCGTGCCAAAAGCTAAGATTTTGCCTGGACTGATATCTCTTATTGCTTCAGGCAGCATATGTGTACTGCCGAGGTGTTGTAGCCTGAGAGAAGCCAGTGCTGGACATTCTGCTAGGATATGAGAGGCAGTTTCATCCGCCTCCCCACATCTACTACAAATTGAGTCTTCGACAATGCCCATTGTGTGTAGATGTTTATTCAGATGACAGTGTCCTGTGAGGAGTCCTGTCACCAGTTTTAGGCCTCTCCTGCTCATAGAGAGTAGGGTTTTAGAGAGTTTAGGCGAGAATTCCCTGATGTGGAGCTTCGCCTGCCTCATGCCTGGGGAACCACGCCAGATCGAGAGCCACTGTCTGTCCAGCAGCTCCTTGAGGGCGTGGAGCCCGGTGGTCGATGAAATTCCGATCGTGGAGTCGGGGCCAGGGGCGCTCAAGGAGCCCCGTTTTGCCAATTCATCGGCCACTTCGTTTCCCTTCACACCAGAATGGGCAGGTACCCACACTAGCTGAAGTTTGTTTCTTCTGGCTAATTCAACCAGAGATTCCCTGCACTCCAAGACAAGCCTAGAAGTCATTCTGTGGCCGCGAAGTGCGCCCAGGGCCGCTCGGCTGTCAGTGCAGATGTAAATCCGTCTACCTCGGTAGTTTAGTCTAAGGTTTTCCAGGGCACATGTCCGTATTGCACAGACCTCAGCCTGAAAAACGGTTGCGTGGCCACCTAGGGAAACTGAAATCTCCCTTCTGGGTGTACGCGAGTAGACTCCGGCTCCGCTGAACCCGCCAGTCTTAGACCCGTCCGTGAACCACACGGGTCCCCCTGGCGGAAGCGGCCCAGAGTCCTTGTTCTCCCAGTCCGTCCTCTGAGTTATGAGAATGTCTGGTGTTTGAAACCTGACCGCCGGCGCTATCGCATCCTGCGTCTGTCGGAGGATCGGGCAGTTCTCGGCTGCCCAATCCCAGATTTTGCCATGACAGCGAGGCGTAGACGCACCGACCCACTGGCCCAGACCAGCCAACCGATACGCCGTACCCGCAGCCACCGTTTTGATATGGAGTTGGAGTTAGGTACCTAACATCTTCGACAAACCAATTGTGGCTATCACCTATTCGCCACAGGGTGTAATAAAACTCCACATTATACGAGCCCCTATATATTTTAAAACATGGAGATTTGATTAAATTTGTTTGTAACTTCTCAAATCATATCGGACTACAGGGTGGGGTAGATCTCGGTCTAGTTCTATAACTCCTTTGAAATAAAACTTAAAAATTTTTTAAAATAAAACTGGTCAATGGTAGACGGAAACACGTATTCTATAATTATTTTCATGTATACAGGATAAGCCAATAATAAATTATGCAAATATAACCTACTTTTTCATAAATTATTAAATGACCAACTTTTTTTATTTTTTTTGGAGCCGTTATAATTACCGCTATGTAACCCTGGAATACGTTTTCGATTATCCAGCCGAATTCTGAGAAAACATTTTTTTTACAATATGTGCTTTTGTCCAACATTAACCAGTTTCATTCAAAAAAATTGTTTAGTTTTGATTCAAAGAAGCTATGGGACTACGATCAAAGTTTGCCACACCCTGTATGCCAGAGGCAAGGAACACTCTTTATACCGAAAAATCCTAATATTTGAAATCTTAAAAAGTTACGTAAAATACACCTTGTACATATTTAATAAACCCTCTTCATGACACACCTTGTATAGCTTATTTTTTAGAAACATTTTTTTATATTGAAAAGTGTGTATAGCTTTGAAAACAATAAATTTGTACTTTTCCCATGTCCATAGACAACTCTGGAAATGGTTTAATCCACATAAACACTTTGATACCACTTGCCATTTGAAATAAACACATTGGCACACTTCAAAATCTAAATTTAAATTAACTCTAAAATTGTCGACACAACTTTAAAGAAAACTTTTAATAATTATGGCCCTCCTCGTGCCCTTAGTTTGGCAATAAATAAATGGACCCAAACGGTGTCGGGTAATTAATTCTTAGTACCTACTTCCGGATTATGTGAATATTTTAAACATCAACAATATTATTGGGATTTACCAGTAATTGTCCTTTTCTTAAAATATACCTGCTACATGCAAAACCAGTCAAGCAACACAAATGGAGAGCTTTTAAATTTACTTTACTCGCAAGAATAATAAAATGTTTTGGTTAAATTGTATAGGGAGGAATTGCTTGTAAAATTGTTACAGATGTGCTAAAAATTAAAAAATAGTTGAAAATATGAAAAATTCGGAAAAATTTCATATAATATGAAAAATATGCCAAATATGAAAATTTCATAAATGCCTCACTTTAGTCATAACTAACTATACATAATGTAATACATAAACTTGAACCCAACTTCGATTAGATTGCTTTTCAAAATATCTAATTCACAGCAACATTTACCAGCTCCACGAAACATAACATATTCCCAGTGCGGCAATAAGGATGGCGGGGCGACGGCCCCAGGCGACTCAAACGAGAAACGTCGAAGGCACCAGTATTCTACGAAACTAAAATAGATAAGCAAATTGAAAGGTTTTGCACACTACACTAATTTTTTAACGGACAGCTAGTATTCATACTTCTTCTGATCCCGAGAACCCAAGATATATAGTGATTCGGCGCGGTACCAAATATAGGCCGGAATGCCAAAAAAGGCCCAAACTCCAAATCAGATCGAAGCGCAAGATTAGCAAATTTTCAAAGCCAACTACCAACCAGCCCGGTATCCTGGATCTTTCCCAGTACTGAAGTGGCGAGGTAAAAAAATATTTCCCGGTTTGTTTTCTCCATTTGTACACATCTTAGCGCATACCGTTAGCCCATGGTTTCTAATAAAATATAAGTATAAGAAGAGGTGGTTGGTAGTGCAACTCCTATTCTCTTGTGCACAGCAGCAGTGCTTCAAACCGAATCCATCAACTGAAGCTACTCCTCACCTCCGGTCGGTAAGAAGCTCCAGGTTACCAAATCGTGTGACCTAAGTAGCCTTATTAAACACAGGACGACTGCCTCCTGCATCCTATCTATCAAGATCTGTGCCGAGCTCTTGAAAGCCGGAATGATCTTCAAGTTCGAACGGAACTGAGACCAAATTCCGCCCAAAAATCACTAATACGACCTTGCGGCTTGAATATAGCGTGCGGAGTTCGAACAGAGATCTTTATCCATTTTCCCTCCTCTTTCAAGACTATGTTCTTCTCTATCGGAGCATAGAATTCGATGACATGCATAGTCTTTGTTTGTTTATCGAGGAGGACAACGTCAGGCCTATTTGCTTGTATAGACGTGACGGTCGGAAACGGTAGATCCAGTAGATTTGGCATTTTTCGCCTCCGACAACGGACTCATTATCTCTTGGTATGTAGGGTAGCCCTGGCGTTTGGTCTATTCCCTAGTTAGGAGTGTCTTAGATGGTAATATAGCACCCGTAGAGCCGCATTACGACGATAAGTTTATGCCGAGGCGACTTTTTCCGGACATGCCGACAACATTGTTTCTGTAGAAAACAACGTGTATCGTCTTGTCAACATGCCGCCTGAGCATAAAATCTTGCTCCGCGGATTGTGTTAATCAATGATCTACTGTCCTTTCTGAGGTTTATATTTACAAAAATATAAGACTCTGACGGGATCAAATTAATTGGTAAGCACGCTGAACTAGACAGGATTGTCGGTTCGAATCCCAGCTATGGTTCAATGTTTTACGTTTATTAATCTTTATAATCCTATGTTAAATTATCTAATTATCTTTATAATTCAGAAATTTCAATTGTATAATATCTCTTAATGTACTTATACGAAATTGTGGCCAATTAGGCAAAGAAACCTTAAACTTGTTTATACTTACCCAGAACATTTTTCAGTCAGCTCTGTTGAAATATATAAGAACCGGGATGCAATCATTGAACGCGTACTGCCAAGAGTAATTGCCAATCAAAATAATACTCTAACCTACACTCCTCACTTCAAAACGATTAATCTTTAGATGAATGTGCGTGGATGATGTAATATCCTTTGAGAGATTTATGTTTACAAAAATATAAGACTCTGACGGGACCAAAGTTGTGTAATTGATAAACACTCGGAACTAGACATCCAGAATTGTGGATTCGAATCCCGCCTATGGTTCAATTTTTACGTTTATTCAGCTTTATAATCCTGTGTTAAATATCTATGTTATCTTCATAATTCAGAAAAATTCAGAAAATATCTCTTAATATATATTGTTATAAAAAAAGGCTTTACTTTTTTTTATAAACTTTAATGAATTATATTTGTGTGAAATTTTCTTTTAATATTCCGGCTAGCTTTCTTTATTTTGTTTCGATTTGAATTCATACTTTTTGCTAAATTGTGATTAATTACATTTTTGGGCTTTGCTCTTTGACATGTATCACATTTCTTTGTGATTTCTTTAGCTAATTGGTAATCTCCTTTTCCTATATAATTTTCCCTGAATATGAGCCACATTTTTCTTGCTCCTATATGATTAAATTCGTCATGTAAATGATTTAAAATTTTAAAAGTTAGGTCTTGATTTATTCTGTATAATTCTTTCCTACCTATTTCTTGTAAATAAATTCCCTTTTTAAATTTTTTTTTTTTATCATTTTCAGATAAAGTATCTTGATTTTTCTTAATGCTCTCTAATGAAAATAAACCCCTTACTTCTAATAAAATATTTGCTCCTACTTTATATTTTCTTTTATCAATTTTTAAATTTCCCTCTTCTCTAGTTAAAGTATCAGCTATTATATTTAATTTTCCTGGAATATGTTTTATTTCAAAGTCATATTCCTGCAATAACAAAATCCATTTTTGAATTCTACTGTTAACAAACTTGTTTTTAAATATACTTGTAAGTGCACTATGATCTTTTTTATATTATATTATATGGAATTAAACACAATATTTCTGTTTGAATGTTAAATGTTTCTATATTTAAATATTTATGACTCTATGTATCTCAGGTTACAAATTTACGATTTAATTTTATGTTCTAATACTTCTATGTTTTAACCTCAAAAACTATTCAATATTAATACTTGTTTACAAAGTTACAAACGACAATTTTTCATTCTGAAATACAAACAACAATACAATGTTGATATTATAAACAAACTTACTTTTAGTTTATATTCATTAACATGATTGAAAATGTGGGCAATATTCAGTTGATTTTATCTTCTTGATGATTTGATTATTCACTTTGAAACACAATGCTCTGCTTTGAGAAACTATACAAAGGTAAACTACGTTGTTACTTCTTTTGAAATCCAGGAACTGTTGATAAAATTGTTAACTTGTTTTATTCTTTTGAAGATATAAAACTTCTTTAATAATATACTGGAAAGTTATCGAAGACTGGCTATCATACGATGCTACTTATGAACTGTGGTTATTATAACCTTTAAAACTTTGTTCGAAGACTCAGGAACACAACTTGATTCGTAGAAATAATTTACCTGCTTCGGTTACTTTAACTTTTCGAAGCTATGGAGACTACTTGGGCTCTCCGATGTTATCCAAAAACTAAGGTTATGGAATTATACTTGAGCTGCAGAAGATGCTTTGGATCTCTGATGTAAATGCAAACTGAACTCTCTTCTATTTCTGATTTCCTTTTATAGGAGTTACAAAGGCAAGCCAGTTGATGTCATTTTTGACCAATGAAAAATTTTCTTCGCTTATCAAGGATGCTTTGGTCATTGTTGAAAACTGACATAACTCTTCATTGTTGACTGTTTGAAGTTTCTAAATCGACCAATCAGAATAGAGTATTTTATAAATTTTGAATTATTTAAGATTTTCAAATTATTTAAAGTGATTATGCTTTCTGTTATTTGAATTAATATTGCCTACATTTTTCCACATATTTTGGTATAAGATAACCTATGATTAGGTTAATATTAACTTGATTATTCTAATATTTATATCAAATTTGACATTTGCCATTTCTTAAATCTAATACATAATATAAATTATCAATAACATTTCTATAACATTATAGAACTCAAATTTCCTAATTCTATCTTAAATCTATAACATATTTTAATAGTTTGTGCTATCTTATGATAGTCTGTGAATCATTTCAATTATGATTTCTTCTTTCGTATCACTGTACGTTTATCTACTTTCACTGTTTTCTTGTTTACACTTCTTATTCTATTTACATTATGGTTTATTTTGTGCTACATTGTTTAATACCTTATACCATCTACAATTTAACTATTAATAATGTTTTTAATTCCATATTTTATATATTTTATTATTTTTTTTCTGATTTTTAATGTTCGGTAAGTTCAATTTTTATTATTTTATGTTGTTTAGGAAATGAAATCATAACAATATGTATATATACTTTTTTTACATTAATACCGGTCGGGGCTCCTGCAGAAAAACCAAATCAGTTAACCAAAGCTACACCTTCCCACCGGTCGCTAAGTAGCTTCTGGTTCACAAATCGTGTGACCTAAAGTCTTATTGAACCCAGAATAATTGCCTTCTACATCTGGTCTATCAAGATTTGTGCAGAGTTCTTATAGCCAGAAATGATCTTCAAGTTCGAACGCAGCTGATACCAAATTTCGCCCAAAACACCACTAATACGACCTTGTGACCTGGGTATAGCGTGCGGAGTTCGAACAGGAGATCTTGATATTTTGTCCATTTTTCCTCATCTTTCAAGACTATGTTCTTGTCTGCCTGTACCGGAGCAGAGAATTGAATGACATACATAGTTTTTGTTTGTTTATCGAGGAGAACAACGTCATGCATATTTGCTTGTATGAACTTGACGGCCAGAAACGGGTAATTCCAGTAGATATGGCCTGTTTCGTTCGGCGGGCGTAATTTCGGCCGGTAATCCCGTCGCCTACCTGCATAAATCAAGGGGTACCATTTATGACAGATGTAATTTCGGCCGAGGATTGATGTTTATGATGGGATTAAAAAATTGATAATTACTTGGGATATCTAGACAAATTTAACTTATTTAAAACGCTACTAGGCGATAGAAAGCATCAAATATATTTGTACGATGGCATCAGTTTCAACAATTAAGAGTTCACGTGGTTGTGACTTGCTTGTTGTGAAAAAGTTTCAGTTTTGTAAACAGGACGTGTTAAAAAGTGGTGAAGTACGTTGGAGGTGCATAAAGAAAAATTTAAGATGTTTAACCAAACTGTACACTATTGGTGCTGAATACACAGTTACTAGGAGTGAATTAATTCACAACCACGATGAGACTGCGTTGGAGAGAAAAATAGTGACAACTTCATGCAACCGCAAAGCTGAGGAGGACATATCGGAGAAACCTTCAAAAATTATTAAAAGCATTCTTTCAAAACATTTGCCAGATAATTTGTCATCGACAGATGTCAATCGAATAAGAAGAAATTTGTACAACAGCCGCCGTAAGCTGCTTCCAGCCCTGCCTAAGGATATTCACGATGTACATTCTGTACTAGAAAGTTATGGACCGAAAACTACAACAGGTGAACATTTTTTGTTTATTAACAGCACAGCTGATAATATCATTGTTTTTTCTTACCAAACAAATATTACAACGTTATGTAAAATGAAAGATTTTTACATGGATGGCACATTTTCTTATTGTACAAAATATTTTTGTCAGTTATTTACCATCCATGGACTGGAAAATGGGCATTATGTTCCCCTTTTGTATTGTCTGTTGCCTAACAAGTAGTGACACATATATGAGACTTTTTTTGTCGGTAAAATCTAAAATTTTTAAACTGTTTAATATTGTTTTTGAACCGAAGGAGGTATTTGTGGATTTTGAAATCGCAATTCATAACGCACTAAAAGTTGTCTTTCCCAAAACCAAACTAAATGGTTGTCGATTCCACTTGCATCAGGCGTGGTATAGAAAAATACAATCATTAGGCTTAACCCAAATGTATAAAGATAAAATCTGCGAGGAAAGCAAATGGCTTACTCATACTTTTGGGCTAACTTATTTAAACCCCTCTGAAGTTGAAGATTGTTTCATATTTGATCTCATGTCATACAAACCGGATCATAAACTTATAGATAAATACGCAGACTATTTATTTAAAAAAGTACATAGCACCAGAATCTCATTTTCCACCAAATATATGGGCATATGAAAACCCATCAATTAAACGAACCACAAATGCCTGCGAATCATTCCATTCGAACTTTAATTCTAGTTTTTATTCAACTCACCCTTCTATATTTATTTTTATAGAAAAATTAAAATATTGTCAGGTCGATGCATATTTAAAACTAAAAAATTTACATATTCCAGCAAAAATTAAAGACAAACAAGTAAAAAATAAACTAAAATTTATCGAAAACATGGTAAATATGCTTCGATCTGGCAATATTTCTAGAATTAATTTTGTCAAATCTGTTTCACATCAAAATGTTTTCTAAAAATTTATAGTGTACCTAAGTTACAGATGTCTACGTTATAGAAATAAGTTGATGTAATTAATTTTGATTTAATTTTAACTTGACTTTTTTGTGTCTGCTGTAGTGCTTGTTTAAAATTTATATAGATAATTTTATTGAAATAAAGAAATATTTTAGTACAAAGCATTCTGTTATTTCATTTCAACTAATATTTGCGGCCGAAAATACTTATGAGATAAGGAAGCAACTTAAAACCTCCGGCCGAATTTACCTACCGGCTTTTAGTACCTGCCCTTTTTCCGGCCGAGATTCCATCCGCCCGTTTCATTTCCGACAACAGACTCAATATCTCCTGGCATGAAGGCAGCATCGCAGTGGCGTAACTACCGCCGGTCCAGCCGGTGCAACGACCTGGAGCCCCCGGGTACAAGGGGCCCCAAATTGTTTTTTTTTTGCTTGTTTGTAAAACTATGATCCGTTGTGATGTTCTGTAATTTCGGGGATACATCCTATCAGGGAGTTGGCTAAACTTAATACTGATCGAGTATTTTACTTTTTCTTCTAGCTTTCCGGACGTCTGCTCAGTTATTTTAGTGTTTTTAACAATTCCAGTGACCGTTGCAACTGCAGAGCGCTCCTTTCCAAAACTGAAAATGATAAAAAATTATCTGCGAAATTCGATGGGGCAAGAGAGACTGGCGGATCTGAGTGTATTGTCGATAGAGAGTAAGGTCCCGAACTCGTTGAGGGCAAACCTGGATGGAATAGTCGATAAGTTTGTCAAGACGAAAGTCCACAGGGCGAGATTTTAAGGAGTGCTACGTATATATAAGAGTATCAATTGTTTAAAAATATGGCTGTGACTATGGATTGTAAGAATGTACAATTACACATGGATAAGATACACAACCCAAAAAAGTATTCATTTGACCTGTTTTATTTGCTTATAAAAATGTTCTCCAGGGGGGGGGGCGGTCGGGTTAGCTAAGCCACTGCAGCACCGGCTCTTGGTCTATTCCATACCATCCTTGGATGGTAATATAGCACCCATAGGGCCGCATCATGGCGTTAGGTGTACGCCGAGGCCGATTTTGCCAGACCTGCCGATAGGAAGTGGAAAAGCGTCTCTATTTTTACCTGTAAATAAACGTGTATAGGAGTGTTATGACTGAATGAAGTACGTTGCAATATGACTTCCTAAGTTAAAATTTATGTTGGTTCTTCCCGCATTTTGTGTCGTAGGTACAGTTTACGGACGTTTGTAAGTTAATTACTTATGCCGAATAAATTTTGTGCTCTTGACTGCAAGGGAAATTACAACAATGGGCCGAAAGTTCAAATGCTTAATTTTCTTTGAGATAATAAACATAACGGAAGCACTGGTGACAATAATGCACCCAACAGCAAAGCCATGAATAAATAATTTTTCTAAACATAACAAGTTAAGTATCGTGTATCGTTATACAGTTGATAATTTGAAACCATTATTTTATTTATTCGATTGGGTTCATTCTCGAATGCATAAGGAATAATTAGCTAAATTTAGAACACAATTAAATTATGCATTATCCCAACTTTGACTCGGGAGACGAGAACATTGCCTCATTTTATGTGTTTAAAAAAAATGCATGCACTAGAAGATGATAAATTGTTAAAATTTAGATATTCTTTAAATTTGGAAGCACTATATCTTACAAATTTGGAACGTCAAAATGTTAAAGTAGCCCAAGGTATTTAAAGAATATGATATACAGGTTCTACTTGAATTTGATTCAAATATAGAGCATTCGAAATCAAATATCTTGAGACCATCTCATTTGAAATTACTACAATTATGCTGAGGGTTGTTGACCGGTTTATTCTGATTATGGTAAATAAAGAAATGTACCAACAAACAAAGTAATAAGCCAAATAAGAATCCTATCATAGCCATTAAGACCCAGGTCAACAACACTGTGCATATTAGGTATTAGGCAAATACCGTAAACATCTATTATAAAAATATGAATTCTTGCTAATTCCTTTATTACCCTTACATCTAACTAAATTTTAATATTAAATATCTATTAGTCTATTTTTATCCTCAACAGATAGTAAGGGAAATTTTCCATGAACCTATTGTCAAAGCTATCTTGGAAGACAATTCGTAAATCAAACTTATAAAAAATGTATTAAATTGGTTAGATACGTGAAAGTCTAGTATTAACAACACCGGCACAGGCTGCATAGTCACACACAATTCACGGAATTTTAAAAATAATTTCCTATTGTTTGAATTAACTTAATTTGAATTACAAATTGTTAGGAAAATTTCGAACAGAACCATTAGGTTTTTGGCCTTAAAAAAAGCAAATGGGGTGCAACTAAGAACTCAGTTCACTTCTGGCAACCCCGCTTAAACCTTATATATGCCATGAAGGATAAATTAAACTTTTATTTTACTTTGGGTATTGCAAAATTTTGCCGTGCCGTATAACTTATGGGTGACGACCTGCAGCTTCTCTGACTTGTGACGGCACGATCTAGCATTCTGGCCTTGTACTATAGAGGGTATTGCTCATTAGAACAGTGAACGAGTTGAGAGACCAAAATACTAAACATGCCAGTGTTACAAAACATAAAACGATGTAAGATTTATTTTATTAATTCAATTAATTCTGATGGACATCATTAATAGTGACTTAAGGAACTAGCGTGTGCGCTCACTTCAAAAATAGTAAGGTATATCATTAGCATTACCTTGCAATGAACCGATAGTCCAGGCAACGAAGCAGAAAAAAAAATATAGTAATCTAGAATTTCAATTTTTTTTTTGCATTTTGTTCCTAATACCCCATAGAACATTCATGACTATCAAGAACGCGGGGGTCGCCCTTTCTACTCCCCCAAAACGGGATTTCAACCCCTCAGAGGATAATTCTTATAAAAACAATCCAAAAGTGTAGAAAATTAATGAATTAAGAGCCGAAAATGACCCCTAGTATGTTTTTTGGGTCGCTGATCACGATTCCGCAGTTAGTTTTCTCAGGAAACTCCCTCCAAATGGGAAATTTGGAAAATAATATATAATTTATAATTTTGTTGCAAAAACTACCTCTGGTAGGTTTTTTGGGTCGCTGATCAAGATCCCGCTGTTATTTTTCCCAAAAAACTCTTTCTAGATGGAAAATTCGGGAAATTTGAGATTTTCCTGAGACGAATATGAATAATAAAGTATAATTCTGTTGCTAAAATTACCTCCAGTAGGTTTCTTGGGTAGCTGATCACGATTCCGCTGTTATTTTTCCCAAAAAACTCTCCAGATGGAAAATTCGGAAAATTTGAGATTTTCCTGAGACGGTTATGAATAATAAGGTATAATTTGGTTGCAAAAATGACCTCTAGTAGGTTTTTTGGGTCGTTGATCACGATTCCGCTGAATTTTTTCCAAAAAACTCTCCAGATGGAAAATTGGGGAAATTTGAGATTTTCCCCACACGTTTATGAATAATAAAGTATAATTTTGTTACAAAAATGACCCTTAGTATGTTTTTTGAGTCGCTGATCACGAATCCGCTGTTACTTTTCTTGGAAAACTCCCTCCAGATGGGAAATTTGGGATTTTCCTGTGGTTTGGGAATAATAAAATATAATTTTGTTACAAAAATGATGATGCCTAGTAGGTTTTTTTGGTCGCTGATAACGATTTAGCTCTTGGTTTTCTCGGAAAACCTTCTCCACAGTGAAAAATCTTGAAAATTGTAATTTCCTTTGCAGTTTCGGGGAATAGAAGGAAAAAATGTTTAGGTATGTATTACAACTTTTTCTATCTTTTACTAAAGATCAATTTTTCTAAACTTCGCTATTTTACATACCTATTTGTTTCCATCATTACATATATATTTTTATTATTATTATCGTCATAATAATTTTTATTATTATTATCGTCATAAATTTTTTCATTCATTTACATAATTTTATTGATAATTTAAAAAAAAAATATTTCATCTACTCCGCCCCTGGACACATTGTCGAAAGAATAAAAGGATACGCAGGCATAAAGAGTTTCATTCTATTAGGAGGCTCCTTCACAGTCAAGATTAGTATGCCTGTTTATAATAATCTTGTCTAAATATAGGGAAAGTCATAATTCTATAATAAAAGTACTAATAATAATAAAAATATATATATATATAATGATGGAAACAAATAGGTATGTAAAATAATGGAGTTCGGAAAAGTAGATCTTTAATACAAAATAGAAAAAGTAATTATACATACCTGAAATTTTTTTTCATTCTATTACCCGTAACTGCAAAGGAAATTACAATTTTCAGGATTTTTCACTCTGGAGAAGGTTCTCCGAGAAAACAAACAGCGAAATCGTGATAAGTGACCCTAAAAACCTTCTAGGGGTCATCATTTTTGTAATAAAATTATACTTTATCATTCATAACCGTCTTAGGAAAATCTCAAATTTCCCGAATTTTCCATCTGGACAGTTTTTCGGAAAAAAAATAACAGTGGAATCGTGATCAGCGACCCAAAAAACCTACTAGAGGTAATTTTTGCAACAAAATTATAAATTATATATTATTTTCCAAATTTCCCATCTGGAGGGAGTTTCCCGAGATAACTAACAGCGGAATCGTGATCAACGACCCAAAAAAGCTACTAGAGCTCAATTTTTACATCAAAATTATACTTTATTATCCATAACCGTTTCAGGAAAATCTCAAATTTCCCGAATTTTCCATCTGGAAAGAGTTTTTGGGAAAAATAACAGCGGAATCGTGATCAGCGACCCAAAAAACCTACTAGAGTTCATTTTTGCAACAAATTTATAAATTATATATTATTTTCCAAATTTCCCATCTGGATGGAGTTTCCGAGAAAAGTAACTGCGGAATCGTGATCAGCGACCCAAAAAACATACTGGGGGTCATTTTCGGCTCTTAATTCATTAATTTTCTACACTTTTGAATTGTTTTTATAAGAATGCTCCTCTGAGGGGTTGAAACCCCCTTTTGGGGGAGTAGAAAGGTCGACCACCGCAGTCTTGATAGTCATGAATGATCTATGGAGTATTAGGAACAAAATGCAAGAAAAAAATTGAAATTCCAGCTTACTATATATTTTTTTTTATTATGGTCTTTTTCCGTACTTATTGTCTGGACTACGAGTCAGATATCAGTGCAAGCTACTGTTCCGAAAATATGAAAAGTCACTATACTAATATCCCATTCTTGAAATATTACTAAATGAGAATTCTATTCTATGCATAGAATTGATTGGGGTCATTGTCAGTTTCGATCATGATACATTCAAATGAACTTCGTTAAACTTGTTATTTTCAAAATAATAAAATTCTGAGTAAAATTTAATATTCGAATCAGCGTCATAAGTGAATATGTTTATTTCTCCTTATTTTGGATGAATAATTGGATCAGATAATAATCGGTAACATTGAACTGGAAATAATAAACATGAGTTCATCTTTGGACCTAGATTATATTGAATGAGCACAGTTTGTGTTCATTTCTGCTTGCGATTACTGACTTCTAGAAAAGATGAAGAAAAATCATGTAAGTAATGGTGTAAATTATCAATATTTTAGTGTATATTTCCACTTGAAAAAACTACTAATAATAATAACTTTTTAAAAATGTTGACATTCTAAATAGAGCAATATTCCTTTGCACAATTTCATTCACAGTTGTTTGGTCAACGGCCATGATATAAAATAGTTGTTATTATTGTTGACATGGAAATTTAGTGAAATCTCATTTTTCATGCAGCAAATAGAAAAGGAAATGTAGTTATTGTTAAAGAATATTAAATGTACAGTATCAACAGTCCTACGGGAAGGATGATAATTGATGACGCAGTGCTTGAATGGAGAATATTGCGAATTTCATGAAAATAGTATGTAAAATATTTCATGGATGGAATCTCATCTCCCTAACTCTCAAAATGCACGATTTCAATTTTATTCAATTTGAACAGAGTTCAAATCAAACTTGACAAAACCGCTTTGTCACATTACTCAACCTTCAAATCATGTTATTTTATTTGGTTTCACATTTGATACAGTAAAACTGTCAGGAAAAATATGAGAAAAAACATTTTTTTATAAATTGGTAGTGGGGCATGTGACGAGCTTGAAACCAAAAAGTTGTGACCCCCACCCCAAAAATTCTAAGAATTCAGCGGCAGCTAGTCCTATTCCATTCTCTCGATCTTATTTTCTCCCGTTGAAAGCTCAGAGCTCTTACGAGTGAATAAAAGAAAGTTACTTATCGTTTCTTGTGAAACTTGCCTCGACTAATATTGACTGAAGTAGAATTAATGTGTAAATCTTATTATGGCACTAATCATGACGCATCATTTTTCCTTTTCACCCAACTTTTCCTTGAGATGTTTCAGATATAATACAATTTCGTTAGTCATTTTGATGGATCGATGATTACGAATATCTTATTGTCCAGAAAATAGCTATTCACACAATTCAGTTGTAACGACAAAAATCAAATTCTCATAACGTTTCATTTTCATTTAGATAGTATCAAAGTCATTCTTGTTTGATTCAATGGAGATAACAATGCAAAATATATATGTCAAGATCTATTTGTCAAAATATACACATTTATAACTTAATTTTGTGTGTTCAAAATAAGCGAATCTGAACAGCCCTTACCTTCGGACGTTGAAGAAGTTGCAAAAGATGTAGTAGCTAATTTTCCGGCGAGTAAGTCAAAAGAAATATATGTTCATGTTACTGAACTCATTTTAACACTCAGTGTTGAAACGAACCATTTTTTACAATAACAATCAGCTACAAAAAGATGCCTTCTTGTAACTGAATTGTAAAAGTGACTTGAGTTGTCTCATTGTTTGTGACATTCAATTGTAAACAATCAATAATCGAATCAATGAGGGTATTTTTAAGAATTTCAAAATATTTTTGGATTTAATTTGCCGCGGGAACGGTAGCTCATAGAGAAAAATGTTTGCCAGCAAACATTTTAGAGAACAATATTACCCACATTTATCCCTTGCAAACGCTACAAACAAAAGTACAAAAAGCATCAAGCGCCAAAGTTGCCAAAAATTGGTCGGTTGCCAGCGTTTCGGAATTGCCCTCAGTCATTCTCTCTTCAATTCACCTTCCTTTAAAGTATATGGATAATTGGACATACATTCTGGATTGCAACAATGACTACGTATGATTATAATATAACCATTGACGTAGCCTAAGGGGGCAGGGGTGAAGAATTTATGTTGAGCTCGCGCCCGGGATAATTACAGATTTTTCTTATCTTGCCGTTGCATGTTGTTAGTAATTATTGTTATTTTTGAAGCATATGGCATTTTTATATAATATGTATGATTTGTAGCTGTCTGTAGAAATACTGATATTTCTGATATGTTTGAAAGACGAATTTCCCTTAAGAGTTGACACATTGTTTGGTGCATCACGTGTAAGTACCTAATTGAAAAAAAAAATCTGAATCTTCCGGGAACATACCAAATTCCAAACCTGAAATTATTGTTGCAAAATGATATATTATTAAATTGGTTTTATTGAAAATAATAGGATGGACTATCTTCAGAATATGGAACAGATAGCATTCTCTATAGTTTGATAAAATGAGCTATACAAGCTTTTTATGATTTTTGAATATAACAAATTTACTTATAATTATAATTAATCATTAAATTTCAAAATAATGTATAGGGAATTATTACTATTTTTTGTTTCTTCAAATAAAGGTTTGCTTAAGTATGAAATTATCTTTTTCGGCATTTTTTAGTAAAATATTAAAAGTGCTTATTTTGTAAAAATATTTAATTTTAAAATGTTATTTAAATTCGGGAATTTTTTCTTATATATAATTCAAATTTTTAAATAAACAATATATGTTCATTCATTTGTTATTAGTAAATAAAGTTTTATTTGAGTGAAATTTTTCAATCTTATCGTTAGGAGTACAGCTAGCGGGTTATCATGACACTTTGGACACATGCCATCCGAGTCTCTCAGAATCTTGTAGTAGTGGGGTCAGTTGAAGGTCGCGAAGAGTTCTTTGTCGCTGCAGGAAAAAATCAACAATGATCAGAGGGTCGAGTGAAAAGGAGTCTTTGAAGAAATTTGCAGAAAAATCGACAATGACCAGAGGGTGGTTTGATTGTCATGGCTTGACAGGTGAGAGAGTCATGAATTTACTGTCGCAAAGCTGATGCGCACGCATATCCTATCAAATTTATTTCAATAACATTCACTCATATGATGGTTGAGTTATTGAAGCAACGAGCTTATACACCAATGTATAGCGGGTCGAATCTCAATACAGATTCATCCATTTTTCAAAACATGTCATAGTTAGTTTGATGAAAACTACAGGTAAATCTTGAAAAACAGATGCATGATTGATAGGTAGATAATTGACAGGTAAATCCTGACAAGACTAATTAATAGGTAAATGATTGACGACAGGTAAATCCTGACAAGACTAGAGTAGACATGACTAGCACTAGCCTTCCACATACATACATGTCCTCTAGTCATTGATGATAACGAAAACTCTTCGGCAACATTCAACTAACCCTCCTACACCTGTTCTCTCACCTGTCAAGCCTTGACTATTAAAACAGCCTCTGGTCATTGTCGATTTTACTGCAAATTTCTTCAACGACTCCTTCTCACTCAACCCTATGATCATTGTTAATTTTTTCCTTCAGCTACAAGAACTCATCGCGACCTTCGACTGACCCCCCTACTACTAGATTCTGAGAGACTCGGATGGAAATTCGGATGGCATGTGTCCAAAGTGAAATGATAACCCGCTAGCTATACTACTATCGTTTTTATTTGATGAAATTTCAAAGTTTCCATAATTTTTTATTCCGATTTTTCAGAAGTACTTTCAATAAGGAATTCATTAAATTTTCATGGTTTTGAATACAACTCCGACAAACATTATATACCTGATTTTCGTTTCAAATACGCATGATATGAATCATTACCTATTTTTTGTACTGTTTTGATATGAGTACAGATTGATGATCCAAAGCTTTTCATTATTTCCCACACATTTAATTTCGCAGAAAATTGTAATGAAATGTTATATGTGTGTATTAATCAGCGATATTACTTGTTCAAAGAGTTTTTTCTTCATTTTAAAAAGACTCAGCTTCTGTTTTTTAATGAATAATTATAGCAAGCTAGCACAAAAATACTTCATCTATAGCGTTAACTCTAATGAGAATGACAAGCTCTCAATGTTGTAAGGTCATGATCGAATTCACCAAAAAAACATCAGATAAGTCTACTCTTGATTTAGCTACTTAATAACTTAATATTTTTTACAGATGATCTTCTTGGGATTATTATTCCTCAATTCAGTATTATCTATTGAAGAAAATATACTCACGGGCAAAAACGAGGAAAAGAAAGGCTTAGTGGGTGAAAAAGTGGAGAATAGTATTGAAAGTAAAGGTATATCCAATCAAATAGAAACCAAAGATATAGCAAAAGGATCTCCACCTCTAGACGTTGCAGGAAATGTGAATGAAAACCCTATCAGGGAGATTCCCAAGCCGCAAATACCAGAAGTTGAACCCAAAATCACACCGAATCAGGAGACGAAAGGTGAAAGTGGCAATATCGATTCAGGAAAAACTAGTAAAGGCTCATCTCATAGGCGTCGTTCCAAAGGAAGACACGGTAGTCGAGGGTCACATAAAGGCAAAACACACAATGATTCGCCAAATTATCAAGGAGGGTCAAAAGGGGGAGCAGGAGTGGCTTCCAATACCCATCCACGACACTCCAAAGGTGATGTTGATGAATCGTCTCACGGCAACCGCAGACGACAACATGATCGTCACCATGAGCCTGACACGGGTGTGCCCCATACGGGAGGCGTAAAGGGTGAAAATGGTACTGATGTAAGCAGTAATAAAATTAACGAGAAAGGAAATGGGAGTAGAAAGAATCACCAACGAAGTAGACACCACAGTCATCATAGTTCCCCTAATCGGGAAAGTACTTCACATCGAAAGAACAAAGGACAATCGGGAAATTCTGAATAAATGAAGGTTCATTATAGACAATATACGATAATATACTAGTGTTGTTAAGTGACTCTCAGGTTTTCCAGTGTGTGGAAATATTTTAACCAATTCTATACACAATCCGCCTTAAATTTGTAAGTTGAAGATTGATTATTCCGAAATGAATAACTGTTCTAAATAAAAAAATATTTGAAACTCTTTACTTGGGAAATACAAATTAACCAGTTACCTTGGAAATATTTTCACAAAATAGAATGAGTTAATATATCAAAAATTGCCAATATATTGGCATTTCATTTATTCATTACTAAACCCAACATACAGGTAAGAAGCCAAGTTAAGTAAGGGGATTCGAAGTGACAAATTCACAAGTAAACTTGAACAATAATAATTCACAAGTCTGAATTATCAGAATCTACATTTTGGGCAAATTCAACACAAACTATTGATAGGTGGAAATAATAAATTAATTTGACATAAGAACCTGTTTAATGACTCGTTAACTAGCAACTTTGTTAAAGCAGCCTACCTACTCCTTTTGAGTTATTTTTACGATTTTAACAGCAGTATCGTTATCAGATATGCTAAATGTTTTTGCCACTCACACTGATTGTGAATAAAATAGCATAGACACAGTGCGGCTCAGGAAAGGAGACTTCGTATTTAGAAAATACAAACTTGATGATTTACAATATATCCAAAACGTTGTAATAATCAAGTGTGGCACATAGTTGTACAGAACTCCTTTTTATTGACTGAACTAGAGGGGCGATTTCCATAGCTTCACTGTGGTCAGGTGAATTGTTCAAATTCCTGATTTGAATGACACTACGTGAAAATCATATCAAGAGTTTTATTGTACTGTAACGAAACTCTAAAATATTGAAAAATTATTCAATGGCAAACACGTATATTGATCGTTAATTTTAGATTTCGTTTATATTAGTATATAGAATTCATAGCTGAATAATTATATTGTTGTATGGGAATTTAGATAGTACCGGATATAGACATCCGTATAGTATGAAAATCAAATTTACAGTCATTTCAATTCATAAGCCGCGTATATTTGATTTCACTCAAAACAGTGCATATTTAATGACAACATAAGATAACGGAATAGATGTGAGCATAAAAACCACGGAACAGAATTAAGGAACTGGTGGAGCATCATGCACGCGAATTGAGCAAAAAAGGGCTCGGCTGAAGCTGGGGACCAGCACCTCGATTGATATAAAAGAACGACTCGCAAGTTAAATTGATATTATAGTCAGTTAGACAGCTAGAGTCAGTGCGTGAAAACAAACATTTATGTACCGACAAAATCAAAAAGTATGTGTTCCATCAGTTATCATTGAAGTGGTAGGTAAATAGTGATTTGCTATTTGAGGTATGACATTGAATTTCATTGTTTTGCTCGCGGTACGGCCTTGTGATAAACAATATTGGTTAATTAGTAACTGTAATTGCTGTATTGTACCTGATGAGTTTATCCTGTACAGATTTCCATAACATCCCGATAAAATTAATTGTTTTCTGTACTTTAAAACGTAAAATTGAACTTAGTAAGTAATTGTATTGTGTCAGAGCGTGTGAATAATTAGATTGAAAAGGAATCACGACACACCAATATACACTGTGTCTACTCGGAAATAAGGGAGTGTCGTAAAAGTCCACCACCAGGGTCTACACGCTGTGACTTCCCGGAAGTAGGCTCTGAATGAGTAATAGAGTGAAAGTGATGACGACGCACCATAATCCACTGTGTCTACCCGGAAATAAAGGAGCGTCGTAGATACTCCACCGCCAGGGTCTACACGCTGTAACTACCCAGAAGTAGGCTCTGAAGATGGATATATCTTCGAGAGTCGTAATCTCCACTGTACACCCTATGTCTATGCGGAAGTAAAGGTGTATTACAAACGAGGTAATTATAATTCTAACACGCTGTGACTACCCGGAAGTAGAGTTATAATTGCCAAATTTATGTGTGGATAGTAGGTTTATAAGTGCCTGGCACTATCGTACAATTACCGGAGGGACCGTTGTCAAGAATCAACGCGTACAGACCTAAAAGAAGTGCAGAATAAATGAATCACAGTATTCACCATTATCAAAAAGTTCCCAAAAAGATTACTGATATTACCCGGGCGTAGTGGAAGTATTGCGGAGGAACAACTACAACTCAAAACCTGCTTTCCCTTGCTCTGCTTGAATAATAGCCATTTTTATTAATACTCACATGACTATTTGTTTGCAAAGATATAATAAGGAAATAGCCTGGTTGGACCGCTTTCTTTGCGATTATTGTTTCTGAGCTTCCTTGTGCTTTCCCTGGGACTATTATATAGAGAGTCAAATATGTATGGATGATAAAGCTATAAATAAAGTGATTATTGGAAAGTTCCGTTTTACTTTCTGTAACATCATTCAAGGTAGTCTAGAAGTAACCAAGTGTTAATTGCAATTGAAGCCTGCAATTCTAATACTATTAAGTCTGCCATATTGACCCCTGGTTACTTACTTTACTGAGACTACCCTGGGACAAGGCAATCAATTGATAGTACTGTGATACGATTTGTGGTGAGGGCCCTTGCCCCTGCAAACATTAACAAAAATCTGATGCCCGAGAATTCAACATAAAAGTCAATTAGATTGATCTGATAGACTTGAAGGAGTATTGAAGTCGTCGTAAGTAATTATTGCCAAAAGAGTAGGGCAAGGTACGTCACAGTACTTATCATTATATCAACATAACATGAATCGACTGAAACTTTCAAAAACCTTGAATTGGAACACTTTGAAATGCTAACTTCAAGATAACATAAACTTGAATCAATCGATAAAAAAAGAATCATTTTTTATCGTGTCCGTTTATCAGGCTGACCAGTTAAAATTGAACTGAAAATGGACTGCAAGTTAGCCCTCCCAAATCTGGTGGAAAATGTTCATTGGTGTTGGCAATTGTTAAAATAATCTATGCCATCAAAAGTTATTCATTCCAAAGTAATCGGCCATTATTTGGACCAACAATGGTTTTTTTTCCTCATTTTGTGGCTAAACCTTACAGATTACAAGGTAGCATGATGGCACCATGTTGAATAACTTTATTGGAGGTCAAATGAAGATTTAACATTATTGACATCACTCCTTGCCTATTTCAACCGCCCAAAATACCCTAAAATCAGCCCAAAAAACAAAACAAAAACAAAAAACCACCGTTTCGATTTTAAACCCAACCAGAATCGCAATAATTGACTAATTTATCATAAAATTGGTCATATTATCCATATTACTCATATTTTTTGGGGGTGGTTTTAGGAGGTTTCCGGGGTTTGAAATAGGCTTAAAGTGATGGCAATGATTTAAAATCTTTATTTGACCTTCAATAAAGTTATTCAACATGGTGCCATCATGCTACCTTGTAATCTGCAAGATTTAGCCACAAAATGAGAAAAAGAACCATTGTTGGTCCAAATAATGGCCAATTACTCGGAAATGAACCGATAACTTTTGATGGCATAGGTTATCTTAACAATTGCCAACACCAATGAACATTTTCCATCAGGTTTGGGAGGGTTAACTTGCAGTTCATTTTCGGTCCAATTTTAACTGGTCAGCCAGATAAACGGGCACTATAAAAAATTATGGCACAAGGTGGAAGTGTATGAGAATGGCATGCCTCTCAAGTAACCGCAACTTAGAAAGGGTTAACCTCCAGTCAAAAAATAAACAATTTGCGGATGCTTTATCTCGAGATCTAGCAGCTGGTGAAAATTTGGTCTGTGAGATGAATTGGTCATTGAACCGTCCTCTGACGTTAAGCCATAGTGCCATCGGGTTAATGTTCAGATCATCAATATCGCACTGGCTCCTAGACTATTATAACTTGTAGTACGAGGGTAGAGTGAAGAGTCTTTGAAAAATAAATCAGCTGGCGCATTTGTGATATACGATTTTAACTTGAACGCATTGAGATTTCAGACTGACATGTCATTCAGCTCTGTTTTGAATCCCATCGAAAGCAAGCAACCTTGATGATTTTTGTAAACATAGAAAAAAGTGAGTTTTACGTCTTGATTAAACATTATTTCTTGCTTGTAAAAAACATTACGCAAACCAAAGCATCGCTTGTTAAGCATTATGGGGACTCATCGATTGGTACGATTCACAGGTGGCCTACTGATTTTCGTTGTGGTAGTATGACGGCAAAAGACGCCGAACGTAACAGTTGAGGTTACAACGCCAGAAATCGTCTATAAAATCTATGGTATGATATTGGACGATCGGCGAGTTAATGTGCACGAGATTGCAGAGGCTATGGGCATCTCAACGGAACGGGTACGGAACATTTTTTTAATACATTTTTGAACATGAGGAAGTTATCTGTCAGATGTGAGTGCCACATCTGCTCTCTATTGACAACAAGCACGACCGTGTGACAACTTCAAAGGAGTGTTCGTCAATGTTCAAGCGGCAAGGACTTTTTGCACCGTTTCGTAACCGTGGACGAAACATGGATCCATCACAACACACCAGAGACCAAAGAACAGTCGAAACATTGGACTCGTTCTGGCGAATCGAAGCCAAAAAAGGCCAAAGAGGGTTTATCGTCCAACAAAGTCATGACGACAGTTTTTTGGGATGCACACGGTATCGCCCAAATCGATTACCTCGAAAAGAGTATAACGATCCCCGGGTTTATAGTATGAGCTGTTGAATCGATTGGACGCCAATTAATAGCAGAAGCGGCAGCATTTGGCATAGAAAAAAGTGCTCTTCCACCAGGACAACGCACCGGCGCACAAGTCTGTAGTCACAATGGCAAAATTGCATGAATTGAGCTACGAATTGGTTCGTCATTTACAATATTCTCCATATTTGGCCCCCTGCGATTTTATCTATTTCCAAACTTGAAGAAATGGCTCGGCGGAAACAGATTTGGCTCCAACGATGAGGTCATCGCTGAAACAAACGCCTATTTTGAAAGATTGCTGGAATCGTGTTATTTGGAAGGGATCGAAAAATTTGAAAAACGTTCGACGAAGTATGTCGCCCTACAAGGAGATTATGTTGAGACATAAAATAAGTTTTGACCAAATAAACCATTTGTTATTTCATTTCTCAGAGACTTTTCACTTTGCCCTCGTACTTCTTTCTACCTTGACAACATTAGAGAATAGTGCACCTGTTTCATAGAACTAATCGAGTTACAACGAATATTGATTATGGACTAGATTTGTTAAATATAGAGGCTTAACATTTCCTAATATTTTCTAAATCAAAGGTGATTTTGCATTTTTTGGACGGGATGGGATGATAAATTCTGGATCTGATATATATTATATTTTGATATTCTAGAAAACACCATATAACTATATATAACTTTGAGAGAACTATGCCAATAACATATTCTAATCTATTGTTGATTAAGAACAAGTGGAAACTAGTTCAACGAAACAATTTCTTATCCATGTTTTTTGCTTTGTCGTATTATTCCACAAGATGACGCAAAAATATTCTGAGTAATGTTATAATATGATAGCCTCCGCCTTATCGGGATATGAAGCCCTGAAGCATATTCACCTACATATATGAGAGATAAGGTACAATAAAAGCGTTTCACTTGAATCATTTAATCCAGTATTGTTGTTCTATTCAAACTAAGTAAAATGGCCAAATTTTGTTCCATAGTAAGTATGAAGTTTACATATACCTAATAATTCTAGAGATTGTTTTCACAACAGTGCTAGCATCTCTGTAAATTTGAACACTTGATGCTGAAAGCATAACTAACATTATTATAAAACTCTTGCATGCAATCGTAATAGATATATGATATACGTTATACGATATATCACTATCACATTCTGTAAAAATTGGAAAATGTAGAATCCAAATGTATCTCTTTCATATCTATTACTAGGAAATTGTAACCTTGGGATGGATTAGCGACGATATGGACTGTTCACTGTAAGAAAGAAATGAGTCAATAAACTGTGTCGCAAACACTTTATGTCAAATAAAATAAAAGTTGTCATTTTAAATGTAATTCACAACGTGTTGTAGTATTTGCAAAATGTTTTAAAGAGAAGCTGCATGTAATTTTCTTAAATAGTGAAATAAGGTAATTATCTACTCACTGTTTCCACATGCACAAACCGAACCTTATTTTATGTCTGTAATACAGGAGGTTTCCTCAAGCTCAGAAACATTATAAATGTAGGATGATTATAATATATAATAATAGTTATTTCGAAACCAAATAAAATAACAGCAAAAAAATACATTTGGTGATAAGTTAACTTATTAAATAACGAAAGCAAGTGAATGGTCAAAAGTAGATTTTTGGGAAGATTCATTCCTGTTATAAAATTAATAAAACTGATCGTATACCTGAGCCATTTAGATAAAGATATGGAAAATTAACTTTCAGCTTCAAGTCTATATTAGAGACACAAATGGATCACAAAATAAATTTCTTAGACTTAACATTATTACATCATAATAATAGCATCTCATTCGACATTTACAGAAAACCTACTTTCACAGATATAGTAATTTGTACCTCTTCACATAGCCCCTATAGTCATAAACTAGCTGCTTTTCATTCAATGATACATAGAGCCTTTTCCCTTCCCTTATCTCAAGAAAATCTTAGTATAGAACTAGATACAATTAAAGTCATTGCTACAAATAACGGTTTCGGTCCTCAAGTAGTTACTAAATTAATAAATAGAAAGAGACAAAAATTAATTTACAATAGCATTTATCCCTTTATAAAATACAAAGATAACTTAATAAAATATATTTCTTTAACTTATTTTGGTCCTATAAGCAAAAAAATTGTAAACATGTTATCTCATCATAACCTGACCATCAGCTTTAAACCCCCAAGCAAATTATCTCATATTCTGTTCAACGCGAAAGATAAAACTGACAAATTAAAAAGAACCGGAGTTTATAAACTAACTTATTCAGAGTGTGATAGTTTTTACATAGGTAGATCTTGCCGTAACATAACAGTTAGATATAAAGAACATTTTCTTTCCTTTAAAAATAATAAAACCGATTCTTCATTTGCAAATCATATTTTAGAAACAGGCCATACCTTTCCTAATTTGAATAATGTCCAAATTTTACATAGTCCAGATAAAATTTCAAAACTAAATATATTAGAGTCAATGGAAATTTTCAAAGGAATGAAGATGTATGATAATAAGATCTTGAACGATCAACTAGATTTATATCACAGTAATCTCTTCAATGTATTAATAACCTGATTTTAGTATTTAAAGTCCGTTAGTAAATATACCCGCACCACTAAGGTCCTCACGGAATTACCTAATCACCTAACCCCTCTCTGGTTTTTCATAGAACTATTTCCTATAGTCATAAAATTTGTTTGTATTCCTTCTTTAACCTATATATAGTAGATATAATATTTGTTACATTCATTTTTCGTCTGAAGATGACACGTTTAGTGTTGAAACTATAGTAACGACTATATTAAATATCAGTGATAGTAAAACAAAGTAGTCACACCGTGACTCAGGATATTACCTTCCCAACATTTGGAAACCCATCCTCGAAAATTCAACTTCGCACATGATCGCACAACGGCAGGGTCGGGGGCTGGAACGAAGTTAACCACCGGAACAAAGGCAGTGAACTATGTAGCGTGAAGGATTTTTCCTACAATAAATACGGCTACAGAAACCAGTAGAACCAGTTTCAGTTCAAGCCTCAAGCCTGCCCTGAAGATGCCACCTGTAATGGTTGGCGAAACGTCGGCATCAAGTCGAGCTATTGTGACGCGGAATCCATCCGGAAGACAAGATTTTTCAAGTATTTGGCCATCATATTTCTGGTGTTGCTCCTAGAGCCTCTATCCACACAGTTGCTGATTATTTCGCCGAACTACCATCTATGCCAATGTCCTTTCAGCTTCTGTGTTCTGAGGTTGAAAATAAAATGCAATGGTAAGAGGTAGAAGTATATTATTTATACTCAACCGTTCTTGTATATCACATTTATTGGATTCGGTTGCTGGTAGTTCATTAATTGTAGTATTAGTCTAGGAGCTAGACCGATTTTGTGTGACTGAACATTAACCCGATGGCACTATGGTTTATAGCTGGAGGACGTTTCAATGACCAATTCTTCTCACAGACCGAATTTTCCCCGGCTGTTAGATCTCGAGATACGGCATCCGCATTTTTTTTTTTTGACTGTAGGTTAACCCCTTCCAAGTTGCGGTTACTTGAAAAGCATGCCATTCTTATACACTTCCACCATGTGCCATCATTTTTCATCGTGTCCGTTTACCAGGCGGACCAGTTAAAATTTAACCAAAAATGGATTGCAAGTTAACCCCCCAAACCTGACGGAAAATGTTCATTGGTGTTGGCAATTGTTAACATACCCTATGCCATCAAAAGTTATCGGCTCATTTCCGAGTAATTGGCCATTATTTAGACCAACAATGTTTCTTTTTTCATTTTGTGGATAAAACTTGCGGGTCACAAGGTTATATGATGGCACCATGTTAAATAACTTTATTGGAGATCAAGTGAAGATTTAAAACTATTGTCATCACTCCTTGCTTATTTGAACCCCCCAAAACTCCCTAAAATCATCCACGAAAATGAAAATAAATTAAAAAGAGCCGTTTCGATTTTAAACCCAGCTAGAGTCGCAATAATTCACTAATTTATCATGAAATTGGCCATAATATCCATATTTTTCATATTTATTTTTCAATGAATGTTCATCCCTTGTTTCATGCCTCCCATCGCTGGAACGCGCTGTATTCAAAAAGACCAAGTAGTATCCGAAAGTAGACCGTCCAAGCTTCACGGATGTACATTTTTATTTATTGGAACGTAGAAAAAAAATGGGCAAGATAGGGTGGCCGATTTCAGAAAGAATCACCCATATATATATTTTTTCTATTTTTTTTTGGAGAAAATAATCTACTTTTAGTAATATGCTTAGTGCTGTAATGAGGAATAAAACAGTTATATAATGTTGTAATGAAAAAGCTTAAGAATACCGATTTTTTAATATTGTTCTGCATAGGGGTTGTTTAAAAGGGGGATGATGATGTACTTGAGAGGGGGTGAATTAAGAAATCGTGGAGGTGGGGTACATTAATGTAAAAAAACATGGTCATTTACAGTTGTATGTTTGGCGTTAATTCAGCGTGAGGAGGGTATGATAAATTGTGGTAGGGGGTAACATAAGCCATAAATATGAAAAATATGCATATTATGGCCAATTTTATGATAAATTAGTATTTACTTAAATTATTGCGACTCTAGCTGGGTTTAAAATCGAAACGGCTCTTTTTAATTTATTTTCATTTTCGTGGATGATTTTAGGGAGTTTTGGGGGGTTCAAATAAGCAAGGAATGATGGCAATAGTTTTAAATCTTTATTTGATCTCCAATAAAGTTATTTAACATGGTGCCACCATATAACCTTGTGACACGCAAGTTTTATCCACAAAATGAAAAAAAGAAACATTTTTGGTCTAAATAATGGCCAATTACTCGGAAATGGGCCGACAACTTTTGATGGCATAGGGTATGTTAACAATTGCCAACACCAATGAACATTTTCCACCAGGTTTGGGGGGGTTAACTTGCAGTCCATTTTTGGTTAAATTTTAACTGGTCGGCCTGATAAACGGACACGATAAAAAATAATGGCACATGGTGGAAGTGTATAAGAATGGCATGCTTTTCAAGTAACCGCAACTTGGAAGGGGTTAACCTCCAGTCAAAAAAAAAAATTCGGATGCCGTATCTCGAGATCTAGCAGCCGGGAAAAATTCGGTCTGTGAGATGAATTGATCATTGAAACGTCCTCTAAGGATAAACCATAGTACCATCGGGTTAATGTTCAGTCAAACAAAATCGTTCTAGTTCCTATACAATATTGTGATATCTAGCATTGTCCATAATGATGGTAGTGGTAGTTGTGTGTTGGAATCCAAACCAATGCAGTTGTTTTGATTCATTCCACCATGATAATTGACATCCTTTGTTTTTGAGAAATTCTTAGTCCGGCAACAATTCAACTGAATAAATCGACTGTATTATATCAGCAACCCTATAACTTGTTGCCAACTACTGAATATTCCTGATATGACGAAAATAGCGCTGCACTCATTTAAATCAATTGTTTGTAAAAATTACTAACTATGACGTCATTTCTTTCTTACCACGGAGAAGGATACAGGCATTTAGGAACATTTTTACCATGATGTTTGAGTATAATATACCCTGAATTGTACAACAAGATATTATTTTTGATGGAGAATTAGTTGAAATAAATATTCCATAGTTCCATTGATACTACCTACCTATTTTTTCAGTCACTAATTGTAATACTTGTTCATAACATACATACCATTTGTGAATACGTTCAATATATAGCAGTAATGATTCTAAAAATATTTAGTACTATGTTTCCAACACTTGGAATTGAACAAATATCGGTCTAAATACTATATTTTGAGTTAATTATGGTCCAACTGCAATTCAATAACCAATTTCTTATCTCATTCGATCACAATTTCAATGTTATTTTTAACTCATCGAAATAACTTCATTCTCTCAATATCAAGACATCATTAATCTAACTCAGAAAGTTCACTGATCGTTCAAATAATGAGCTGATATTTCCTGGCACATGCCTTCACTTGGTTCAGCAATTAAAATACGAGGGCAAGGTAAAAAGTCCCCCAAAATGAATTATTTGGTCAAAACTTATTTTATTTCTCAACATAATCTCCTTTAAGCCCGATACACTTCGTCAACCGTTTTTATAATTTTTGATCCCTTCCAATTAATACGATTTCGGCAATCCTTCAAAATAGGCGTTTGTTTCAGCGATGACCTCATCATTGGAGCCAAAATTTCTTTCCGTCGAGCCATTTCTCTTAGCGTAATTCATGCAATTTTGCCATTGCTCCTGCGGACAGTTGCGTTGTCCTGGTGGAAGAACACTTTTTTCTGTGCCAAATGCCACCGCTTTCGTTTCAAATCGGCGTCGAATCGATCCAACAGCTGTGCATAACATACGTCGGTGATCGTTTTGCCCTTTTCAAGGTAATCGATATGGGCAGTACCGTGCGCATCCCAAAAAACTGTCGTCATGATGGCATTGGCCGATAAACACACTTTGGCCTTTTTCTGCTTCGATTCGCCAGGACAAGTCCACTGTTTCAACTGTTCTTTGGTATCTGGTGTGTTGTGATGGATCCATGTTTCATCCAAGGTTACGAAACGGCGCAAAAAGTCCTTCTCATCGTACTTGAACATCGCCAAGCGATCCTTTGAAGTTGTCACACAGTCGCGCTAGTTGTCAACAGAGAGCAAATGTGGCACCCATTTGGCAGATAGCTTTCTGATATTCAAAATAATCGGTACCCGTTCTGTTGAGATGTCCATAACCTCAGCAATTTCGTGCACTTTAACTCGCCGATCGTTCAATATCATACCACGGATTTTATCGACGATTTCTGGCGTTGTAACCTCAATTGGAAGATCAGAACTTCCGGCATCCTTTGTGGTCATACTACCACAACGAAATTCAGTAAACCACTTGTGAATCGTCCCAATCGATGATGAAGAGTCCCCATAATGTTTAAAAAGCGATGCTATGGTTTGCGTAATGTTTTTCCACGCTAAATTCACTTTTTTCCATGTTTACAAAAATTTTCAAGGTTGCTTGCTTTCGATGGGTGTCGAACTGAATGACATATCAGTCTGAATATTTTAATCCCTTCTAGTTAAAGAAGGTACATCACAAATGTCGCATGGGATTTTCGACTGTGGCGTCATCTGTTTTATTTTTCAGGGAATTTTCACCTTGCCTTCGTATATGAATTTTTTTAGCTTTTTTAACATTGGATTATATCACTCGTATTCCAATTCTCTATAAGAAACTTCAAATCACAAGTACAATTTCAGTTAGAAAATCTCTTTATTTGTTCATCATACTTCACTTCAAATGTGTATATTATTACTCGAACAAAAAAAAGATTATCCCCTATAACGTAAAATTCAAGAAATATTAGGCAATAGTGCCCAATATATTACAAATTATGTGGTATGATTCAACGCACTAAATAAAATAAACTAGAACTTCTATGGAGTTAGATGGTGTGATATAAAATCATCAGTCATCATCAACATTATTCCAAGTATAGGTACCGACCAACATTTACTTCTGAATGTATAATAAGAATATTATTTTGCAGGTAATCTTCTTTTGCTTCGCTATATTCGCAAGCAGCGTATGGTGCTATCCAAATTACGGAGAACGTTCGGATTCAACACAACAATCAAATGCCAACTTTCCTCCAACAAACAACCAACAAAATGCTGGTGGTCTAGGACCCTTTGGAATTCCTAATGGTGGACTGAGTGGCAACCAAGCACCATATAATGCAGCACAGGAACAATCAAGAAATTTCCATAATGCACGTGCTAATGGTTATAAAACTCAGGGATATTGATAATTTGGAATAACTGCTTTCTAATATGTCATGCATTTGAAGACGTTGTACAATTAAACAAGTGATAAATTCAATTGTAATTGATGCAATGAATAAATTTTATATGTTTAGTAATATCTCATGCTTTTTATTTATTCATTCATTTATTATATATATATATATATATATATATATATATATATATATATATATATATATATATATATATATATAATATATATAAATATGTATATATGTATATATATATATATATATATATATATATATATATATATATATATATATATATATATATATATATATAGGACAAACTCCCAAATAATATAAACTTATGATTATGTATTAACAATATTGGGTAACAAATAGTGGAACATAATAGAAAATGCAAAGATTAATAACTACGCCTTAAGATAGTTTTTAACTTGGAACAAGATATATTAAAAATGTCAACGTTCAGAGAGGAAGGTTATTGATAAGGGTACACATGGTAATTATAGGTGCATAGATAGCATATTTCGTCCGATGATGAGGAATTGCCATAGTTTCTTTAGAGCGAGTAGGACGACTGGGCACATGAAATGAGAAGAGAGCAAATAGATCAACTAAATTAGTTAATACTTTGTGGGCAAAAGTAATCATTTAATATTGCGACGAGTTTGTAAAAGTTTGAGACCAACTAAATTCAAACGAGTATTGTAATCTAGTTCTTTTTTATTAATTTTCAGTTTAAAAAGTAAATAATTCACAAATTTCCTTTGAACTCGCTCAATACGATTGACATAAATATCAAAGTAAGGATTCCAGATTATACTACAGTACTCAAGGATAGGAAGTACCAAAGAGTTAAACAATAATATTAAGTAATTTATATCATGAAAATCTCTAGTTTGTCTTTTTACGTAGCCACACATCATGAAAGCTCTTTTCGAAATATTTTCAATATGTATGTGGTAACGTAATTGTTTATCAAAAATTACACCCAAATCAGGAATACTATCAACTCTATCAAGTTCTATGCCTCCTAAAGTATACATAAAATGTATATCAGTGACCTTCCTCGAAAATGTCATAGCCTTGCATTTGGATATGTTTAGTGTCTTAGAATTTTTTGTACACCAAAGTTCAACAACATTCAGATCGTATTGTAAATGAAAACAGTCAGCAAGGCTACATACTACAGACTCTAGATTGGAATTCCGTATTAGATGAAAAATTGGATGGACATGAAAGTTTTCAAAGTTTTCAACAAAGTTTTATTAATGCATTCCAAATGTCATTTCCTGAGAAACAGATAACAGGAAATGTTAAGGACTGTGGTGTTAAATGGTTCACACCTCAGTTACGAGAACTTCGAAATCAGTTGCAAATCATAAATGATATGTATAGAATTAAAAATACCCCATCTTTGAGAATTTTACGTAATAAATTCAAAATTGATTACAAATTAAAACTAAAAGAAGCTAAAATAAGGGCAACTGGTCAAATAATAAAAATATCAAACAATCCAAACAGAACTATGTGGAATTTAATTAATAAAAAGAGGATTCTCACTAAAAATATTACACACCTAACAGCAGAAAGTTTCAATGATTATTTTTTATCAATTGCACAAAAAATATCTCAATCCATTCCAAGAAGTCATTTAGACCCGATAAGTCTCTTACAAGATAATATACCGACATATAATTCTTTTTCATTTTCCACAGTTTCATTTATTCAGATCAGAGAAATAATAATGGGATTCAAGAATAGTAGCTCCAAAGATTTCTTTGGCCTTTCAATCATACTATTGAAAAGAAATATTGACCACATTGTATCACCGATCACAAAGTTAGTCAATAAATGTATTGAGGATGGTATTTTTCCAAACTGTTTGAAAATATCAAAGGTAATACCTCTGCATAAATCTGGTGACATAAATGAAGTTACAAACTATAGGCCGATATCGTTGGTACCGTTATTCTCAAAAATTTTGGAAAAGGCATTAAGTATGCAAATTGTTGATCACTTCGAATGTAATAATCTATTTGCGACGCAACAATTTGGTTACAGAAAGGAACGTAACACAACAGGAGCGATTACTGAATTCATTAATAAAACTATTGATAGCTTTGAACAAGGTCTACATTCGCTATCACTATTTCTAGATCTAACAAAGGCATTTGACTGTGTTGTCCATGATATACTCTTCAAAAAACTTGAGAAATATAAATTTGACATTGTTAGCGTCAATATAATCAAGTCGTTTTTGACAGATCGCCATCAAGCTGTGTGTATGGATGGCATATGGTCTGATAAGAAATTACTCACAATTGGTGTACCCCAAGGATCCATATTGGGACCTTTATTATTTTTAATTTTCGTTAATGACTTGCCGGAATACTTGGCATTGACGCACACTGTGCTATTTGCTGATGATGTAACAGCGTCAAATTCTGGAAAGGATCTAGATCATGTGGAGGAACAGAGTAGAATAAGTATGAATAAAGCCGTGGAATGGTTCTCGGGAAATGGTCTTTGTGTGAATGAGAACAAGACCGTGAAAATACTCTTTTCCCTAAAGGCAACAAATAGTTTTAATAAATATACAAAAATTTTAGGTGTACATATAGACGATAGACTTACTTGGAATGTTCATGCAGATAGACTTATGACAAAATTGAGTGGAAGTATTTTTGTTTTGAGAACCTTATCTCAGTCGCTATCTCCTTGTGTTCTGAAGACTGCGTATTTTTCTTTGATTGAAAGTCAGTTACGCTACGCTATTTTAGTTTGGGGTAACTGTTCTAATAAAAATGAAATTTTCAGATTACAAAGGAGAGCGATAAGAATTGTTGCGAGTATTGGTTATAGGGACTGCTGTAGAAGAGCATTCAAGGGATTAGGTATATTAACATTCCCAAATCTGTATATATATGAATGTCTTAAGTACGCACATAGTTGCAGAGATAAGTACTCATTGAGTGAGGATTTTCACGATCACAATACTCGTAATAAGAGAAATATCCGTATAAATTTTCTGAGACTCAAAAAGTCTCAAAATGGGCCAAAATTTTTAGCATTTCAATATTTTAATAAATTGCCTGTACTAATTAGAGCATTACCATTGAAAGAATTCAAGAAATTAGTTAGAAATATTCTTTTAAATAATATATTTTATTCCACAGAAGATTTTTTTTAAATTCAATATTGTGTTCCTATTTATATTTCATGACGAGTGTAAACATATTATGTATATAACATGAATAAATCTATCTATCTATCTATCTATCTATCTATCTATCTATGCTAAGATATAGCTTCAAATCATCCGCGAATGAAGAAGGAACACAATATTTTATTTTAGATATTAGATCATTCATAAATAGAGAAAAAAGGATTGAACCTAGATGACTGCCTTGGGGGAATTCCAGAGATAGCTGAGATTTCATTTGATTCGCAACCTTGTAGAACAACAATCTGTTCTCTATGTCTTAAATAAGAATTTATCCAAGATAACAAACACCCTATAATACCATAATTTTATAATTTGTATAAAAGTAAATCGTGATTTGCCGAATAAAATGATTTCCGAAAATCCGTATAAATAGTATCAACTTGAAGGTTGCTTTCAAATGATTTCAATATATAGTTACTGTAGGTTATGAGGAGGTTAGATTCAGTGCTGCGACCAGAGAAGAATCCATGCTGTTCCCAAGCAATATAGTCTTTGAAAGTACGAAATAGAGTATCTGTTACAATGGACTCAAATATTTTGCCGACTCCTGATAAAATGGATATTGGCCTATAATTAGTAACCTCATTCTTAGCACCTGCTTTGTGCGAAGGCGTTACGTACGAAGTTTTCCAAATGTCACGAAAAACACCACAAGATAGAGTCATATTGAAAATGTAAGACAACGGCAACGCTAAGGTAGGACTACACATTTTTAAGAAGTAAGAAGGTATACCATCAGGGCCGGCGTTTTGTCTAAGATTTAGGTTACTTAATTTATCAAAAACCATGTCCGTATTTATTCGCAACGTGGGAAGAGTTATGGAGAAATTAGGTAGTGTGAAGTAGACTTTATCAATTTCAAAATCAATATCGTCAACGTAAACAGAGGCAAAAAAATTCCTCAAACATATTACACATTTCTGACGGGTTACTTGAACATATACCATTGTATAACATGTTTGTAGGTGTGGTAGAATGTCTTTGCTTAGAATTTACAAACGACCAAAAAGCTTTACTGTCTGAACTGATATTACATTGTGTAAAATTTATGAATCGCTTGTAATCAAGTTCAATGCTCAGTTTAGAAGAGCGTCTTAGGTTTTTGTAATTGTTTTGAATACTGAGATCATTTGATTTTTTGAAGGCATTGTAAGCTTTGTTTTAACGTTTGATGAGATTCTTTTTTTTTGCGTAGAGGAGGGGAAATCTTGCATAGACGCTTCGGGTGTGCCGGATTCCTACCGGATGAGTAACCCCCCCCCCTCCGTGAGGTGGGTTCTCCATCGTAACGGGAGCCCCACAGCACTGCGGTCATTATAGTCCTATTGTGCCCTCACTTGTTTCTACCTCCTCATCAGTCCGGTGTATTCTATGAATTTCAGTAGCCTGATATAGGGGATACTTCTGATTTCCTCGGGTGTAGTCTTATGTCCGACGACCAACCATGTATGCCGTGCACTGACACAGCACGTGCATAGGTGTCTCATCTTCCACGCCGCAACCCCTGCAAGTGGGGAGATCCGCTGATCTACCAGTCCCATCGTGTAGGGGTGTTTGTTGCATGGGGCGTGTCCGGTCACGAATGCAACAAGATTCCGTATTTCTTATCTGCTGAACGTCAGCAGATTTTTCACTCGTTACTGCTGGAGATCTCGCATCAGTCGCTTGGAGTGCGACATACGTGGCAGTTCTTTCCAGTAGGCACGGTGCTCTATCTCGAGCCATTTTTGTATTACAGATTTCGCTGTGGCATTAGAAATGCCACAGGTTGGCTCTGGTTCAATCAATGGTTTTTCCGCCCCCGCTTTAGCGAGTGCGACGGCAGTTTCTGTCCCTTCTCGTTTGGTTTCTTCAGACTCCCACACGAGTGTTACTCTATTGGGGTTCATTACTAGTGCCGTTAGTTCTTTGACGCAATTAAGTACACAATTTATGAATCGCTTGAAATCAAGTTCAATGCTCAGTTTAGAAGAGCGTCTTAGGCTTTTGTAATTGTTTTGAATACTGAGATCATTTGATTTTTCGGAGGCATTGTAAGCTTTGTTTTTACGTTTGATAAGATTCTTAGTTTTTTGTGAATACCAGTTTTGGATAATTGCTTTTGAACAGCCTGTAAATTTAAACAAAGAAATAAGTGATAAATTCAATTGTATTCGATGAAATGAATACATTTTGTATATTTACTATTGATAATATATATTTAAAGTTAGCAATATTCGATTCTTGTGCTATTTTATGCACACACATGGAAATATAATATAATATAATAGTAGTAATAATAATAATTTTTTCAAGTATAAACGTAAAGATCAATCGAAAATCCCAGTTTGGATTTTATGGTCATATTATAAATTAATACATAATTACATTCGAAATTCCAGCTTCTTCAGTGTTATCTGAACACTATTTTTGCAATAAATACTAAATGCTTGGAATAATTTGTTGCAAAATTGACCTCTAGTAGGTTTTTAGGGTCGCTGATCACGATTCCGCTGTTATTTTTCCCAAAAAATTCTCTCCAGATGGAAAATTCGGGGAATTTGAAATTTTCCTGAGACGATTATGAATAATAAAGTATAATTTTGTTGCAAAAATTACCTCCAGTAGGTTTTTTGGGTCGCTGATCACGATCCGCTGTTATTTTTCCCAAAAAAACTCTCCAGATGGAAAAGTCGGGAAATTTTAGACTTTCCGGAGACGGTTATGAATAATAAAGTATAATTTTGTTGCAAAAATTACCTCCAGTAGGTTTTTTGGGTCGCTGATCACGATACCCTGTTATTTTTCCCAAAAAAACTCTCCAGATGGAAAAGTCGGGATATTTCAGACTTTCCGGAGACGGTTATGAATAATAAAGTATAATTTTGTTGCAAAAATGACTAGAGGTCCAGCGGAATCGTGATCAGCGACCCAAAAAACCTACTAGAGGTCATTTTTGCAACAAAATTATAGATTATATATTATATATCAATTTTCCAAATTTCCTAGAAAACTAACTGCGGAATTGTGATCAGCGACCCAAAAAACATACTAGGGATCATTTTCGGCTCTTAATTCATTAATTTTCTAAACTTTTGGATTGTTTTTATAAGAATGCTCCTCTGAGGAGTTGAAACCTTGTTTTGGGGGGTAGCAAGGTCGACCCTCGCGGTCTAGATAGTCATGAATTTTGAAATTCTAGCTTACTATATATTTTTTTTTATTTTCCGTTTCGTTGCCTGGACTATTATATGTGTTTCTTCTGGTACCAAGTTTTAATATGCCAAACTTCAGCAGTCGATAATATATCGAAAAATAAGTCGATATGTATGTTATAATTTTATTCGTAAGCGCTTCCTTAGGGAGATACAACCCTTCAGAATTCGATTAAAAAATATTTTTTTTAATGACCGATATAGCTATTTAGACAAAATTTGGTTTAAGTAGTCTTGAAATAGTTATTATTATTTGCTGATAGAATCGTTTGACAAGATTTTCCAGTAACTCAACTACAAGGGTTGATATTTCTCAAGTTCAATTTAAAAAAAAAGGTATTCTTGCAGAATTTTGAGTAGAGCAGTTATTGAAATAAATAACGTTCAAGTTTTAGATAAAATATAAAATACCCACCAATTATATATAATACGTTATAATTTGCGATTTCTATATTTGGCTGTATGTTGATTAAAAAGTTGTTATTAAAAGAACCCCCTCCAGGATATTCTGGCACTGAAAATTGCATAGTCGACTTTACATCAAAACTCAAATATCTTGTAAACGGTACCTCTGATCAAAATTTTGTAATAACATGTTTTTCAAATTGAATGAGGAATCAAAGGAATCAAATCATTTGAAAATATTCAACCGAATCCAACTTAACCAACATTAACGAATGATCAATTGATCCCAGTTCCATGTTTCAGATATGCACATAATATAAATTCAAATGAATAAATAAATGTCGTTCTTGAATTCAAATTTCAATAAATCAATCTTATATGCATTACTTCCACCTGAGGTAATTACCGTGAATAAGATCCCAATGCCTGATAAATTAAATTATTAAAATGAGACACAATCGCGATGAATATTACCTTCCATTTGTTCCTGATAGAACACCGTGACATTTGTGGGAAAATTCCTTCTCAATTTAATATCCTATATCTAAGTATAGAGAGGTATATAAGCAACGCAATGCTAGATTTTCTGCAAGTGTAACTGTCATAGTGTAATTCCACATCAATAAATCATGTCTAAACTAATTTCGGTAAGTTTGGCTATAACTTGAATCAGTTGTTCCTTATTTCATTCGATTAAGAAAGGAGATTATTGGAGGACAGGATTGTATATTGAATGTGATTCATACGTTACAAATAATACCCCCTTTATCCACTAAAAATACTGTTAATGTACTGAGGACCTTTCGGCTATCAAGTAGTCATCACCGGTGTAAACTAAATCATAAATCAAAATGTGCCTGTTCAAATTTGGGAATAATGATGCAAACAAGGGGTTACCCTCAGCTGGAGATAAATCGGGATTCAATATATTGTTTTTTCGTTTATATGCCTTCTAAATTACCTAGATATTTGTCAGTACTGTGTTTCGAAAGTGATAAACTTTCTTGAGAAATGGTGTGACCTATATTCCAAATATGTTCGGATCATGCTGATTTTTCACCATTATTTTGACCCACATAACATTCTGATCACGACACACAATCGTCTTTGTAACTGCTGGATTTGTCGAAGACGGAAACATTATCGAGGGTGTTGTCCAAACTGTTTTTTAGCTTGTTCTTACATCTATAAACTGGTTGTATTTCCAAACAAATTATGGAATTTGTTAATTACTGAAGGATGATAGATGAAACTTTCGAATTTTATTGAAGTATTTAAAGGCAATGGCTCTAATTTGGTTAGTTGATTGCATTCCAATTTCATGTTTTGCTTAGAAATTAAATTATTGATCAAATATTTGTCGTAACCATTGTTCAGCGCTACTTGCTGAAGTTTATCAAGTTCGTTGTAATAATTTTGCTGGCTTATTAAATTTAGATTTATCTCCAGCTCAGGGTAACCCCTTGTTTGCATTATTTTCCCCAAATAGTATTTAAACAGACACATTTTGCTTTCTAATTTAGTTTACTCTGATGATGGCTAGGTAGCCGAACGGTTCTCAGTACTTTAACAGTATTTTTAATGGATAAAGGCGATTCTTGCTAATGTTATAGTGTATCCACAGTGTGAACTCTTATATAGTTTATATAATAAATATTCTTGACCTAGGTATGAATTATATATAAATTCTCGGGAAATAGGTCACATTAACACTTATAATTTATATTTTTTCACGTCTTTACGTACGTTTCGGTCTCACGACCATCATCAGAAAACGTATTATGTCTAAACCGGATTGCTTAAAACTAATTGTATTAACACAACGCGTCCTTATCGCACCAATTTCATTTGAAATGCCCACGTCGTCGAAACGAACAGAAACACGAACAATCGGAATTGTAACACATCAATGTTATAAGTATAATATATCAAGAATCCACTGTTAAGCAGTACTCTTAAAAAATGCGAGTTCATGTCAACAAAGTCTATGAACGACTAAAAACGAGAACGTTAGGTTCAAGTATCCACTTTCAAACCAGATGTTAAGATCCTGACAAACCTTCTTCTATTAGCTCATAAATCTTAACATATGGTTTGAAAGTGGATACTTGAACCTAATATTCTCGTTTTTAGTCGTTCATAGACTTTGTTGACATGAGCTCGCATTTTTTAAGAGTACTGCTTAAAAGTGAATTCTTGATATATTATACTTATAATATTGATGTGTTACAATTTCGGTTGTTCGTGTTTCTGTCCATTTCGACGACTTGGGCATTTTAATTGAAATTGGTGCGATAAGGACGCTTTGTGTTAATACAATTAGTTTTAAGTAATCCGGTTTAGACATAATAGATCTTCTGGTGATGGTTGTGAGACCGAAACGTACGTAAAGACGAGAAAAAATATAAAGCATAAGTGTTAATGTGACCTATTTCCCGATAATTTATATATAATAGTTTATATACCATGAGCACTGCTATCAATTAACTTATTAAATATATGCATTGGATGAATAACAAACACATTTTCGCTTTAGGAGCCAATAGACAGAGTTAAGGTTCCTCTCGGTCGAACAATGACAAAACGTGTATCAGTTCCAGACAGCTGTTCCGCGTTCGGATCACTTGATGCTTAAACATTCCCAAATGGGGCTTTCTATACCTCTGGGGGAGATGGTCGAATAGTGACCTCGTCCTCCTATTCATTCAACTAATAAGCTGAAGCGAAGCAGCTGCCTATTGATTGACGTGTTGTCACTGTCCGACCTAGAGCAACAACTTTAACTGGAACTCTGTCAATTAAATACATATTTCTGTACGAAATACATCATAAATTGGAGCACATTGAAAGCATGTATAAATAAATATATTAAAATGAAGAAGATATTATAGAACACAATATACTGATAGATGAATAAACAAAAATTAATAAATAACTAAGATGCTGTAGCAACTAGGTCTACGTTGAATACACAGGCTGTGACCACCTTTCTCGGAAAAAGATTAGTTTTCTTGTTAAGCGGAAAATTTGAAAGGGATCACCAGCGGGATGGGTGGTCCAGGATTGTATATTTCCCATTGAAGGGAATCTGACAGATATGAATGAATTGATTACCAGTAAAATGCATTTGTTTATATATACAGTTTATTAAATGAAATGAGTAATTCTAGAAAACATGTGTTTAAAAGAAAATAAATATTTACACCTAGTCTAAATAAACAGTACCTAATTTCAACAAATCAAGTTAACTAATTAGGTTAAGTATTTGGCCTAGTTGAGATAGTTTACAGCAATTAAACAACCGGAAGTTTCAGAAGGGTTCGAATATAATTCAAATAAGAATATCTATTCGCATGATACGATTGTGTTCACCTCGAACAGATGGTTTTCGGTAAAAAAACTTAAACGCCAAGTGACGTATGTTTGAAACATTGACCCGTAATAAGGAACTAGCAGAAATAAGTCAACAGTTAGTCAGTATCTGGAGCACTGTCGACACAGGTGGCTTCATTTATTTCGAATCGTGGAAATTTACGTGTTCGATAATAATATTCGAGTTCTTTAATAATCGGGTCAATTCCTCAATACAAATAATAAATTATTTGGTCTTCGGCACGGGAAGCCAGTGGGCTAGTATTTCATTTTCCTCAACGCAAATAATAAATTATTCGGTTTTCGGTACATGAGACCAGTGGCTCATTAATATCATATTTCTTTAACCCACTGATCTACGTATTTAAGGGTAGTTGGGTTCTGTGGTGTTAGTTGAAATTTCCAGCAAAAGAAGTAACTTCAAAAAAACTTTTGTACCTATTTGTATTATAAAATTCTATTCTCCTGTCCTTTTTGGTGAATTCTTCAATTGTCTTGGGATGTTCAGACAAGTGTTTTTCTATAGGTACTTCTAAAAGACTAGGTACATTTGCTTGTGGAATTTCACCCAATTTTATTCAAAACAAGGTAAGAAAATCTGCGTTCTATAGAAGAATTAGTATAGACGATTGTTGATACTAGTTCGCACATCAGAGTAGGATCTAGTTACTCTTGTTTGTGTCAAGTTACAAGTGTACAATAAATCACAACCATTTTTTGTTGTATTTATGTATTGGGTACCGTATGTTGCAGTCAATTCAGAACGTAATGCCGAAACATCTAAATATCCTTCATAATGAAGAACAGATATTTGTCGTTACTGTGTTTCAAGAGTGATAATCTGGCTTGAGGAATGGTCTAATCTGTATTTGAAATACGTTCTGCTAATGCTGATTTTCCACTATTATTTTTGTTTATTTGGCCAATATTTTCTTTATACCGAATTAAAATATTCCTTTCAGTTTGACCCCCTTATCATTTTAAACACAACTCACAACCGGTTTTGTATATCCGGAAATGCAAATAACTGCTTCCAAGAAATCTGATACACAAACATGGTTATATAGAAATCATAATATACAATATGATAACGCCTTGAATCTACAGTTGATCAACTTGGTACGGAAGAATAAACCACAATCAGTATACGTAGCAGATATGCTAACTTTTTTTACTCTTTAACTACACGAGAAGGAAACATATAACATATAACATCGTATGAGCCAGCAGGGGAATGTAGGGAGAGGAGTTGGGCATTAGTATTTTTCCTGAAGGTTTGGAGGTTAATAGGCATAGGGAAATACCTCACTAGGTGAAGAGTTTCACAACTTCGCTGTTCGATGATAAAATTAAGTGTCGGCAGGTCTCGAGTTTGACAGTGAAGGGATGACTAGTTTGAGCTCGTCTAGTCCGCCTATTTGGAATCTCCCGTGGTGGAATAGCAGACGAGACTTTTGACGAACACCAACCATAGAAATATCTATAGAAGGGAGAGATCTCCAACCTTTCTACGATGTTCTACAGAGGTCAATGAACTCGTAAGTGTTTAATCAAACAAATAGCTCTCTTCTGTATATAATCCAAGAGCTTCAGCGTATGTTTGGGAGCCGGGCTCCAAACATGTGAACAGTACTCCAGGACATTTCGAATCTGTGCTTTGTAGATTATGAGGAGCTGCTAGGATTTAATGTAGCTCTTGGCACGGAATAGAAAAAATCGAATTTTTGTGAAGCGGTTTTCGCAATGAACCTCATATGATCGTCCCATGAGAGGGTACTGTTGGTGGTGACCCCGATGGCAATCCCGATGTTGATCGCCTTCCTGGAGAAAACGCTAGCTTGAGTTTTGGATGCATTAAGCTTTACTAGATCATCAGATCCTCATTTCAAAATCTTTGTCAGATCTTCATTAATTGCGTTAACATGTCCCTGTCTCGCTTCTTTGACTTCATTGGATTGTTTAGGGGCTCTAGATGAGAAAGCGGTATGAAGGGTACCATCATCTGCAAACCTGTGGACGGGAAAGGTGGTCACCTCCAGCAGATCGTCGATAGGGAGCAGAAACAACGTTGGTGCCAAGACAGATCCCTGTGGAACATTAGCGTTGATAGCCATTGTATCGGAGGATACTCCGTCAACCACCGCATGGCAAAATTGAGGCGGCAAACCATATGACGGAAGTTTCCCAAGAAGGCTTTGGTGTCAGACTCCCTCAAATGCTTTGGAGATATCCAATGATAGAGCTAGAGATTCCCATGTTTTTCAATGGATTTCTTTAATACATGTGTTACGTAGGCAAGCAGGTCTCCTGTTGATTTCTGCTGATGAAACCCATATTGCCGGTCATTCACAATTTTGTAGCTCTCTAGGTATTTGATGAGCTCTATGTTGATTGCTCCATCTCTTTAGAGATCACAGATAATAGTACAATGGTTCTATAAATATTAGATCTTCTTTCCTTTTTTTGAAATTGGTCTAGCTGTCTTCCAGCTGGAAGGAAACACACCAAGTTTGTATGAAAGGGTAAGCTGAGAGATATGGACATCAAGGGCCTCGTCTACCCTCTTACCATTCCATTTTTAACTACATTGAACTTGATTTTCTATTCCGTTACATTCCAGCAGCTCCTCATAATCTACAAGACACAGATTCGACCTGTTTTGGATTACTGCTCACATGTTTGTAGTTCGGCTCCCAAACATACGCTGAAGCTCTTGGATTCTATCCAGCAGGGAGCTATCCGTCTGATTGATGATGTGACACTTACGAGTCCATTGACCTCTCTAGAACATCGTAGAAAGGTTGGAGGTCTCTCCCTTTTCTATAGATATTTCGATGATCCGTCTGTTGTTCCACCACGAGAGATTCCAGATAGGCAGAATAGACGAGTTCAAACTACTCACCCCTCCTTTGTCAAGCTCGAGACCTGCCGAACTTCTTCCAGCCAGACTTAATTTGTCTATCAAACAGTGAAGCTGTGGTACTCTTTACCTAGTGAGGTCTTTTCCAATGGCTATAACTTCCAAATCTTCAAGAAAAATTGAAATGCCCATCTTCTTTCCCAACATTCCATCGCTGGCTCATACGATGTTTTTTGAACATTTTAGGTTTCTCTCTCTCGTGTAGTCAAAGTATTTAAAAAAATCTGAAATGTAACTGAAAGCTACAGATTGTAGTTTCACGGAAAAATCAGTGACTATGTGGAACGACACTAGGAAGAAGTTTACGTTAATAGACCAGACACCATCGATGGGTTAACGTTCGCATGAGAGCAGAAGTAAAAATATTGGTGAAAAATCTGCGGTAGCCGATCATATTTTGGATATAGGTCATACGTCATACCATTTCTCAAGGAAGTTTATCTTTTTTTCAAATACAGTACAGACAAACATCTAGGTAATTTAGAAGGAATTTATTAAATTCCATTTATCTCCAGCTGAGGGTAACCCATTGTTTACATTATTATCCCCAAATACTATTTAAACAGGCACATTTTGCTTCATAATTTAGTTAACTTTGGTGTCTACTTGGTAGCCGAAAGGTCCTCAGTAATTCAATAGTATTTTAAGTGAATAAGGTTGATTATTTCTTATCAATAGTGTAAGAACTATTTACTTTAATTTCGACCTTCACTTTATACTCATTATACAATCTATTCCAATAAGCAAAGACGTTTTGATAATCCATATTTTTATTTGTAGCTAACCATTGTCTTCATATGTACATATCTAAGTTCATCGGGTACGGCAGGATATGAGCACTATCACGAAATTCAACCACAGAAGGATTCACCCATAGTTCAACCCATACCCAAGCCAGAAATTCACATAGCTGCTAAAACGCCTTCATCTTACATTGCTGTAGAAAGAACGAATATCCCACTTATTCACCACCTTCAGGAACAACCAATAGGCAATGTAAAACATGAACCAGAAAATCCACACTCAAACACTGATACTGAGGTCAAAATAATACAAGTAGAAGATACCAAGCCAATAAATCAGGGTCATCATTTGGATGGCGTTTACAAAATTACAAAACTAACGAAAGAAAGAATAGGGCTGGATGAACACTAATATGGATGCAGTAATAATGTACTTGCATATTTTAATAAGTATATCAAAATAATAATGAAATAATCTAATATGTAAACATAAGCTACATAAATATAGATAAACATAGATATCAAAAATAAAAGAAAATAACTGGAATAGAAGCCTAAGCAATGTTCTTTTATTCTTCCATATACAAAACAAGACGAATACTTTTTGAAATAGAGCTGAATGTCCTCAAATTTTGAACACTCGGTTTTAGTCCAATATTTCAAAACTGTTTAATGTTATACTTGAGTTAAGAAATGTGTATGTTTTTCCTAAACACTGCATGAGAAACAGTAAAAAATTAATGTTTTTGTTGTTTCATTCGAATCGTTCGTTTCGGAAAATGGTCCCAGATAAAATAAGAAATCTTCAATCTATTGTGATTACATTATGAATGTCTTCTGTCCGAATTAGGTGGAGAGGAACTTCTATTTGAATAGTAATAATTTTCCGATTTCTCAATGAGATATATAAACTTTGGTACAAACTGTAATGTAGAAGTTAAGAGGTAATTATTTTTCTCCAACACTCTTTTAGAAAGTATCTATTCTATGATTAAATATCAGATTGTAATATATCATTCTGACAGACTGTGTCAGAATGTATATTCTATCAATATTTGGTATTGGTAATGGTTGAGATGGTAGCGGGATTAAGTTCAGTGTACCAAAGATCCATGTACACTATCCCCTGCTACGTTTTTCAGGGGGTATTTGAACATCCCGCTGCTCGACCGAATCCTACTATCTGTTTCACGCTTGAATCCTTTATGTCTTCGGCCGTAATGATCCCCAGGCCTAGCCCAGATAATCTTGGTTACAATGAATGCAGAACATTCACAAATAATGTGAGTTCACGACTCCACTTTGTTTCACTCGCATCTCATACAGAAGAGAGTGTTGCGATTATCCTGACGCTTAGCCTACTTAGCGAAAGAATCTCGCTTGCCCAGGCCTACCTCATTGCCAAGCAGCGCTTTGGCAGTTCAGCAGGCGTCAATGCTCCTCCATGCTGAGCAGGTTAATCTATCAGATGGTTCTGCAAGGTCTGTATACCCCCGTTTTAGGGAAGAATACCAGCAAGGGGGCTTGAGGACCGTCCAATCTGGCCCCCTCTCTGGTCAGTTGTTCGCTGTCTCATTCTCTTTCCAACCGGAGTGACCCGGGTCCAAGTCAGGCTGAGCCTGTTTCCACCGGCTAGCTAGTTACAGATCTCCTTGGTATCCCTCACAAACCTCGAGGACACAGTCGGGCTTCCCAGTGCGTTGAGTGCCGCTTGACTGTCCGAACAGATCCAGATAGTCTCACTTATCTTACCACAGCCGAGTAGCTTCTCCGCACATCTGTAGATGGCAAACATCTCGGCTTGGAAGACTGAGTTGAGAAAGTAGCCCTCAATACAAGTACAACCGCAGAAGCCTGATCCAACTCTTGTGTTTGTTCTAGACCTATCCGTATATCCCCTGTTTCCCATTGGTTGAAAGATGTGATGAAATACTGACACAGTATGTTAGAATGATATTATATTAATGAGATAATTTAATAATGAATTAGTAATATTTTGCCAAATAAAAAATTACTTTTTTCGTGACGTTTCTAAAATCTTGTTAGAGAAAGTATAGTCTACTAATACGTTCGGAATGTCATATTCCACACTCGCCTTCGGCTAGGAACTACAAGCTTTTGCTCGTGTAGCCAATCCAAACTTGTAGAATATACTATTACGATTCAATTTGAACGAATCTATTAATACATAGATGAAACTAACTAGTGTGAGATACATCGCTACACCTGTATGAAGGGGATTACCCGACGCCTCATTTGTTAAGAGAGCGTAAAGGAATGAGATCAGGGTGATCACGATTCAATGTTTTTTAAGAAATAATAATTAATAACTTATGTTTTTTTTTATGTAATGATGATAAATAAACTTCTTTTATAATGTTGTCCCAATCGACATGCTTATAATTTAACCAATCCCTAACACTAGTTACCACCATTGCCTTAGGTATGTTCCGCAGTTATTTGATTCACAGTGTATTAGATTTATCATTTATCACGGATGGTATCAAATATTTGAAGATATCTCTTCATTGCCTTTCATTCAATGTTTCTAAACTAATCAAGTCTAAATTATGAAACTGTTTCCAGATTCATTCGGCTGAGATAAAAGTATTTTAAGTTAGTAAAACATGAGGACGTATTTGTTAGGTCCCAAAACTTTTATTAGAGTAATTTTTCATTTTCCTGCTTAAAGTATATGTACCAATCTATTTACGACGATTAATTGATATAAAAATCAATTAGCTTGGGAAGTATTCATGTATTGTTTTAATAAACACTTACTTTACATTATTTTTCATCTCAGTAGTAATATTACACTCTCTGGTCTAGTGTGCGGGGTTGCTGCAGGAAAGTCTGGCTTGAATCCTGCAATTGTTAGTTACATTCGTAAGCCTCCATGACGTGATTATTATGTTACTTTATATGTACAGTCATTATCAAAATTCTAAGAAAATTACATAACATAATATTTAAAACTGAAATACAACATGCTTTTGATCTTTGCCTTAGTCAAAATTATCGTCAATTTGATAATCACTTTTTCTCAAAATAGAGTTATGCATTAAGTTCTCTTTTGGTAGACATTTTTGATTTTTATTGAAAAATCTATAATGAATTCCCCCCTCTACAAAAAGTGGACGCTTTTGAGTTGACAATCGATTTGTGCACTTTTTAAGATTGTTATTATTCCTAGATTTTCATCCACATATCTCTCGATAGCCATTAACATAGTCAAAGTATAAAGGTCTGTTGGAGCCTCCCTATCATCGTTTCTCGCGCTTGGTGACGTCACCTGTCTCCTCCAGCCTTGCTCTCATCGGGTCGTCGCCGGCACGTAACAACATCATATTATGTCGTCATCAATAACATTAAATAAACGGAATAAACGACGAATCGGCTTGCACTCGAATTTTAAAAAGAGTAGAAGGGAGGCTCCAACAGACCTTTATACTCTGACTATGGCTATTAAGTTAGACGTAGGGCAATCACAGCTTCATAGGTTTCATTCACGAATTACACGCCATATAAGAATTTCAAGCAGAACATATTGTAGAATACTTGATTGAAAAATGAGGGCTGTTCGTGCACCGAGTATATCAATATATATATCAAAAAGGGAACATTGTAATTAGAATTACACAGTCCATAAATTGAGCTAGCTAAGCAGATACAAGGGCATATGCAAGTTAAATATAAATTTACATAACGGATGAAAAATACTGTTTCCCGGAATGAAAATTTGTAAATTGTGTAATTGCGAAGGTCAACCTTACAAGTCTTGACCTTAATTTTTCCATGATAATGGATATGAATTATACATGAATGTACTAAGATTATGATATTGTAAACGAAAATTAGGTATTTTGGTTATCGGCACTTGCCGAAAACTGCGATATTTAAGTATGAACTAATTTATTTAAAGAGATACATAAGTTAAAACACAACTTTTTAGTTGACCTACATGTTATTCATATTTGAATCATCAATATCCTTCCATTGGAATTTGGTATATAATGGAGGTACATCATAACAACATTCATCAGTTCTCTTTAGTAAACAACAACAATGGCAACATCTTTCAAGGTAGGAGGAAATTTAAAAAATTATATAATTTTCATGAATATGACTTTATATTTTCTCTCGACTCTTAATGGAAAACATCCTATAGAGGAACCATAATTGGTATCGAATATTACCCAATATTGATTATTTATAATGAAATCCAAAATTTTTATTGTTAGTTTATTATTGAGATTATCATTGCTACGCAATTTGATGGTTCTCTACCTCGGAGCAGTATCGAAAATTCTTACTGAGCGTTTATTCTGTGTGTTGTGTGGAAAATATGTGAATATTTCAAAACAGTTCTGATATGTTTAATTCACTTTCTTCGAAACGTCATCTTCGAACTAAGGTACTTTCAAGTAGGGATCATTCCAATGAAAACGGTGATAGATAGCGATTATCTTGTAAGAATTTTGTTTGTAAAAAAGTTTAGAATGAAGAACTTGTTACCAAAGATGAGATATTTTGAAGTATGAAAAAGTTTTATCATTTTCAACCGATTCAAACTACTGTAACAAGCGCCCTGTATCAAATATAACGAAACTGTATACAAATGTCAATTTCCAACCCAAAAAACTTTACGGACCAAAATTTCGATTGAATATTCACATTTAGAAAGACTTTTGGATTTTGTTAGTTACCATATTTTTACCTTAGGAATCTACTGGTGAATTTTGGCCCATAACCTCGGAACCATCCGCACACCTAAATGGGATACCCTATTGATTCGAACTACTCGTGTTTATGATCAGATTTCAATAACTATATAGGGTTTTTAACTAACTGAGGGTGGGGGTGGTATGGGCAAATATGCAGAGAAGTCTTAATGTACATAAATCCTGAGATTCGGAGGATTATTCCTTTTTGTATTTTGCATTTGTGCATTTTTTTGGTTATCCCTTTTCTCTGGATTTTCGTATCGTAGATGTTCTCTGCCATACATAGACAGTTGTACTATACCCCCTTTTTTACCAAGGAAGGCGACGTTTTCCTACATGTTGCTATACTTTAATTTTCCCTTGTATAATCAATTCCAAAAGGGGACACGTCTCTACTCGCATACCATGGCTGAGTATTACCGATTCCGTCTTTATTGTAGCATAGCAATCAATTCTCTTGCCTACTTCAATTGCCTCATCAGCTCCTCGTTTGCTCTCCTTTGCATCAACGACATTCTGAACATACGAGGATACATTTACAATTCAAACGCTTGAATCCGAGCGATATCTCTTTTGTTGCCCGTCCATACTTCCATTTCATTTGAAAATAAGGATATCGTCGGATCTGTACTGTGAGATTCTCAACTCTAGTTTGGATCATATTTTTTGCCTTTGGTCATTGTTGTATTCCATTATAGTCTCCAGATATCACCGACATATTGGCCCTTGTAAATTCACAGATCCATTTCTCTAATTCCTAGTTGATTTTTGCTTATGTAAACACCTGTTAAACATGACCTAAAAATGTTCATTTTTATTTTATTTTTTGTACATTTTTCTAAGCGTCTAGCAGGTACAGGTTGCTGTCCCGAATTTTACCGAGAGCTACGACACACACGTCAGTTATTTGCAAACATTGCGTACTTTGTTTCACCGATAACCCATTACTACGCGACGGGACTTTTTATCTATATTAACCTTTTTAGGTGATCTGTGATTTTAATTCTATAAAAGGTTGTAGGGTTTAATTTTACAACGTCAGAGTGGTTGATTCTAAACAATGTTTATTATTACTCTAACCGTTGATAGAAAGAATTTCAATCAACTCTCTTACCACGTTATTATTTTGAGTTATTGTAAAATTAATATATTAATAAAGAATTATGGAAGGTTAGAATGAAATAATTAAAAGTTATTCGAATTAAAGCAACAAATAGGACGGCGAAAATGTTTTTTCTCCGTGTTTCTGCCCCAAAAGCAGTACATTAAGCTTACCATACAATATACCTACACTCCTATCTTTTACAAAACCCAGTCCAAATTGAAAGGAAAAACTTTACTCGGAGTCGTTTGAAGACTGTCGAATGAAATATCGAGGTAAATTCAAATAAAATAATTTTTATGAAAATAATAATAAAATTCATTATTGGTCATGATCAGTTCCAATAAGATGAAAAAAATATATAATGCGACATATAGAGCTGAAATTATGAAATCAAAACTAATTACAAGTGTATGTTTCTAAATAATGATACAATGGTTTGTGCTAGTAGCTTGTCACATTTTTAAGGCATTTTTATTTTTACTAGATAAATAGTTGGGTTTCACATGTTCAATACCTAATTATCTTTGGGATATTGAAGAATGTGAATTCAAAGACGCAGAATACCTTGTCTTCATTACTCATTCGAATCAACAAATATGTTCAAGAATAAACTGTTAATCGCCCCTAATAAACTATAAAAGAGTTCACACTGTGGATATATCATAACACTGTTAATAATCACCCTTATCCACTAAAATACTATCAAAGTACTGAGAACCTTTCGGCTACCAAGTAGCCATCATCATAGTAAACTAAATTATAAATCAAAATATGCCTTTTCAAATCGGAATTTAATACATTTCCATCCCTTCTAAATTACCTAGATACCTGTCTGTAGTGTGTTTTCAAAGTAATAAACTTTCTTCGGAAATGGTGTGACCTGTATTAAAAATATGTTGGGTTACCGCTGATTTTTCATCATTATTTTTCTTTATATGGGCAAAATGTTCCTTATGACGACTTAATATGTTACTTCATCGTTTGACCCACACAGCATTTTGAAAACGACTCACAATTGAGTTTGTAAATCCCGAATTTATCGAAATCGGAAACTTCATCAAAGGTGTTGCCTAACGGGTGTTTTAGCTTGTTCTTCGTTCCAATTTCCTTTTTTGTTTAGAAATTAAGTTATTGATCAAAGATTTGTGGTAATCATTGTCTAACGCAATTTGGTGAAGTTTTTCAACTTGGTTGTTATAATTTTGCGTTCAATAATCTATGAACTAGACTATTAAACGGGGTTATTTTATATCTAAATGGTCTAGCTGAATCCGCCGGGGTATATCTATTTCCTATTTGTTTGAGTGAGTTTTCTGTATATGTCAAAATCCAAGTGATTACCATCTTTTATAATGTTGATATCAAGGATTTGTCTGTTTCTATTTTGACAGTAAATTTCAGTGAATCAAATTGGCTATTAAGCATGTTGAAAAGCGATTATTTATACATAGCTGAATTGAGAGGACATAATAATCTTTAGAATGGCTGTTCTTAAGTGATAGTATTAAGTCTTTAACATTGTTGAAAGGAATCTCAGAAAATGAGAAAGAAAACTCATCCGGTATTCTTGAAAAGGCTTTCTTCTAAACTATTATTTATATTGTAGGGGATCAAGACAAAGAATTTATTGAATTTATTTAAACTAATATTGTTTTCTACTGTTTTATCTTCAAACTGTTTACTGTTTATGATATTCCACATAGTTTTACTTGGGTTAAAGGAACTTTTAATGATTTTTTCATTTGACATCAGTTTGGCATTTTTTGAATCTCGTTTACATTGACAACGGAGTCTATTTCTCACTTTGAGATCACTTGTTTTAAGAGTGTCAAAGTATCAATTATTAAAAAGTTGAATATTATTTCTGTTATTGCCAGTGCTTTGTTGTCCTATCATTTCTGGCGGAAATGCAATGTAAAAGGAATCGAGTAAATTTTAATGAAAAGCACCGAGGACATCGTTGATATTGAAGGTGTCATCCTTCGTAAAATCCAAGTGCAAGTTGATTATAATGTTGAAAAAGCTTGCGAAACCTTTTTTGTTAAAGGTCTATATATTTTGGACTGTAAGTCAGCCCTGGACCTGGAATGTTCATACTTATCTGCTGTGCAGAATGGTCTGAGAAATCACAATTCCAGGTATCAGCATTTTTGTTTTCAGCACTAAAATTTGTGAAAATTGTATTAAATTTCTCCTCTGGTTGGTTCGAAATTTCCTTGTTGGAAACCATATGAGCCGAGTAAGTCACACATGGCTCTTGTATCATATTCTAAAGTGTTAAAATGTACATTATAATCTCCACATATTATAATGTTTTGTGACAGAGACAAATTCTATCTAAAGTATTTAAAAATGACTGAAAAATTACATTAGTTGATCGATAGAAGGAAACTATTTGAATATCAGCTCCATTAATTTTGGCAGAAGCTACTTCTCAGTCAAGTTCAGACGAGAAACCATTAATGTTTGAAATAGATGTAAAACCTCTATTGTCACAAAATAACACAATTCCAGAATTCCACTATGTTGAAACAAAGTTCTTCTAGAAAATGATGTAATGTGCCACTGATTGAACACTAAGCATGTGGTTTTCGCCATGTTGCATCAAATGTAGGACATTCTATTTTCGCCACTATTAGATGTACCATATTTATTTAGTCATTGTAACATTATGTAGATCATTTGAATAATGTTTCAATATAACACAGAATATAATTTAACGTCTTCCATCACTTGTTTCTTACATTTCCAATACATTTTCTCTTCCTACCAAAAGTGTGCTAAAAAAAGTGAGGGAAGTTAGTGATCGATTGATATTTTCAGATTCCAAGCGTTTTCCTCGTGATATTATGCGGATTGGCAAGTTGTAGCGGGAACGAAAATATGCAACTCCCACCTCATATCCCACATCCTCAGGTAAGATGAGATAACATTTGCATTCATTATTAATTTTCTGGTCGAGTAATCGACGTGAGTGCTTGTTCCTAGTTCTCTATCTTGTGAAACGTGAGACTTAAATTTTTTTGGTCCAGACTCGAAGAGCAAATATACACGGGAGTAGTCTCAAGTGTCGTAACTATCCCTTCGGGGGCTTTTGATCATGGTCATATCGGGGGGCCCCAGCTCAGATTGTTTTGCCAAGTAAAAAAATACATTACAGTAAACATTACTTTCAACAAATTCAGATAACTTTTCACCACCAATTAAAAAACGGGCCCATTCAAACAGTTCACTCAGAAATTAATGGTCTGACCAAAAATGAATCCAATTTCCTTGAAACAATTTTTTTTTCTAAATCCGTCAGTGTATCTCGTTAAAAACATATTTTAAATTATGAGATTTGAATCAAACCTTAAACAATTGGGGCACCAAGATATCAACATAATTTTCTTACTGTTTAAACGGGCAAAAGTAACACTGATCGTCAGAACCCCTAAAATTTGGGTAACTGGGGAGGAAACTTTTCAAATGACATAATGGCGCCAAGTAACAAAAATGTGTTGTACCCTTAGAATTTGTTGTACAACAATATATTATTAATTGAACGGTATGGAATGGTTAACTGTCTGAACATCAGATATCCTAAATTTTTAAATGGCTCGAAACGTATTTTCGAAAATTGCTTGGAATAACACAAGAGGGCACTTCTAAGAAATTTTCAGAGGATAGTAATACTTAAAAAGTGTATACTTTTCAAAAAAAAAACATTTTCAGTTTTGGGGGGGGGGGGTCCTGCGCCTCTTGGCCCAGGCACTTGCATTAGCAGGACCGGGGGTAGTTACACCACTGAGTTACATTTAAAGGCAATATAAGACTATTCTTTGATATTATACATATTGACAGCAGTGCTTAAGCTCTGGAGCTCTACAAAATAATAAAATGAAATAAAACAATAGTGTCGACACTAGCGAGTCATCTTCAAACAATACTGATGTATGTAAAATTTCCCATAATCCTCTTGTGCGTTCCTAGTATTTCTTCGCATTAAAATTTCCTTATCACAATATTAACTCTACCTCATTATCCAATTTCAATTATACTATTCTAACAATGTATTTCCTCAACCGGAACCCCACTATGTCTTATATTGTACCATAAATAGTCAAATATTCATATTTTCATACAGTAGTATCGTTTGAAGATGGCACGCTAGTGTCGAAACTATAATCACGGTTTGTTTCTATAATATATGTGATAAAAAACAAAGTAAAAGTCAATATAATAAATTATCACAAAGTAATGGCTTCCATCATTGAATCAATTTTTTTTTGTCTAATTTCTACAAGAGATTTTATTTTTCAATAAGCACGACCGGTTTCTACTTTCACATCATTATCAAGTCAAGTTGAATCGGGTCGTGTTTATTGAAAAATAAAATCTCTTGTGGAAATTAGATAAGAAATTGTTTTATCTCAGTTTATTACAATGGATATTCATAAGATAAATAGTTCATCACCATCTCTGATTAGAAGCTCTATAAAAACCCTAATTCACTCGGTGTAAGCCATAGAATATAAGAGGTTTTATATTCAATGCTGTGAATACAATGGATTAGAATGGATGTGTCTCAGCTCAGTTCTACTGATCTAGTAAAGATAGCAACTTGCATTACATATTAATAGTAGGAATAGTAGCACAAGCTAAACCATGACAATGCTTCTCTACAATATGTTCAAAGATGGAGCTGGAGTAAATACTAATGTATAATTTTATCATTCGAAAACTAACTCGCATCGAGTAACATGTACTACATGTAGTAGGTATGTGCAAATAAAGAACTTTGTTTAGGATTGGAAAAAATTGATCGATTGATTGATTTCAAGGTAGATAAGACGATCAAACAAATTTGAATTCCACGATCTGTGAAAGATGTGATTTCGCAATCGATAATCATTATTTTCTGCACTACATACTGCTCTAGCTCTAAGAATGACATGTAAAAATTTTGCATAAAATGTCATTGCGAAAAAATCCTCACCTTCAATAATAAATTTTTATAGATTTCATTCCAAAATACATCAATAACAAACTGTTGAGAATATTACGTTTTCAGGGTGAAGCATTTCCACAAATTGGCCCTCCACCTCTTGGTAATCCAAATCAGAATGGAGAAAATCCTCAATCAGGTAAGCCAGATGGAAAATAATAGAAAGATGAATTCAGATTTCCATAAAAAGGAAAAACATTCACTGACTAACACAAATATTTTCAAAAACTGGGATTTATATTTGTTTCAATATTACAAACATATTCCATACTCCTATACCAGTATAATTTTTCCCCCACATCGCTAGAATAACTCCACTAGTAATATGACTTGCTTTGTCTAGGTAAAAGCTTTGGTGGTGTACCTTATCCAGTTGGCGGAGGTGGTTATGTTCCTCCGATAGGACAGTATTATCCTGGTCAAGGTGGATTTGGAGGAGGTGGTTATGGAGGAGGGTATTCTCCATATGGTTATAACCCATATTATCGACCACCCTACTACGCGCAAGCGAATTATGTACAAAGCTATGATACCTTCTATGGAAGAAATAATGGCCAACAATAAGCTAATTCGTCCTCCTCAAAGATACATTCTTCTTCAATGCCTTCGGAAATTCATAATAATATCATGATAAATATTCCTTTAGGCAAGAAAGTTTACAGATTGTTATCACAAAAACTTCTCATTAATCATTCAGTATCGGATATTCATCCATATGAATAAAAATCTTACAGGGTTTCTCATGTAACCCATTCATTAAAAGTCGAATTTCGTTAGTATCGTAGCCCTTCCGGTCATACCAGAAGTGCTCCCCTATTTCAAAATTAACAGGATATTTCATTATTTTAAGTGTGTATTATTTTTGAAACAATTCGTATCATATATCTCTATGACCCACTATTTTTCAACCGTTTTCGAGCTATTATGTTTTTTATGCAAGAATTTTCAGTTCTCACTATTATATTTAAAAATGTACATCTCCACACTGAAATTCTCAAATTATCATTAGAGCTATACATGATGATAATTTTCGGAGTGATATCATAAATTTCAATAGAAATTATACATTGTGATCAAATTATTCAACGGTTTTTAAAAAACCCAAAAAATTATTTTTCCTGTATGTTTTGGGAAGCTGAAAGCACGATTAAATTCTGCTTCTACTGATATAGGGTCAATAAAATCCGGAAAAAGATTTCCCTATTTTAAATGCTCTTTCATACTTACAGCTCATAAGATTTCCAATTGTATGATTGACAGTAGATCAGTAATATAGTAGGACATCAAGCATTCAGAAACGAAATAAACAATAATGAAACAATAATTATTTCAATGATATGTTTGTATTTATTAATAGAAGCACATTTCTTGCAATTTGAACTTACCTACTAGATTTGGTGGAAATTTGAGATTTTTAGTGTTCAAATTCAAGGAGATAACTACTCATTTAAAAAAAATTCTAGTGCGAACTCATAATTGTTTCACAAAAATCGTAATAACTTGAAAATATTTAAAATTTAGTATGGGCACGTATGATACGGATTGTTTCAAAATAATACGTACAATTCAAAAAAAAAATACAGGATGTTGACTTTGAAATAGGGGAGCACTACTAGTCCACTAACGATATTTAAAATTGTTCATATTGACTCATGTCTCATCCAAATGCTCAAAATTTTATTCGAATGGGAACTTTTAATGAAAGGGTTACGTGATAATCCGTATATTTCGGATATCCCAACATAAGCTTAATACAATTTGTTCAAATATTGAAGATGAATGATGTTTTTTCATAGCGTATTTAGTTTATTCCAAATTTGAAACCATAATAATTGTGTTAGCAGAAGTAAGATAAAGACAGTATCATAACACTCTTTTCTGAAAATTATCTAAAATAAATAGAATAGCATCACGAATTACTAATAGTGCAGTCAAATGGGTATTGAACCCGTAAATTCTTGGGAAATGGAATCGATTTTGATAGGAGAAAGTGTCAGATTGTCATCAGAAAAAAGTTGACCACAAATTTGCGCCAATTGTGTATGTTGTTCATAAGCAATAAATAAATAAACAATTTAATCAGCTCATTTTTGAGATTACATAAAAAATTCTAAAAAATGCAGAATTTGACCGTTTTTGATCGGATAAAGACCATTTTTTTGTTAGAAACAATTTGTTTATTAACAAAATGAATCCGACCAAAACTCCGATTTTAGGGTCGTTTTCGGATAATTTTGGTATTCTGAGTTCGATTTTATCGTCAATATCGTCGAATGTATACCCACAAATTTGCTAATTTGTTAGAAACAAATTATATTTATTATTAAATATACGAATTTGACCAAAATGTCGAGTTTATAGTCGTTGTCGGATAATTATGGCCTTCCGAGTACGATTTTATTGCTATTATACTCTTTAAATACATACATGAATTTTTGAATTGTTATAAACAATTTATTAATGGAAATACGAATTTGACCAAAATGTCGAGTTTATAGTTGTTTTCGGATAATTTGTGATTAATCGGTGATTGATAAAAATATCAAAACTGTGTGTATGTAATATATCTATATTATTTTGAGGTTATACACCTTAACGTAAGTGATTATTTTTTCAAAATGATAAGGTTCAAAATTTAATGAGTATATTTTATAATTTATTTGTTTTATTTAGAATTTTGGTGAAACCTTGAGAATTCCAATTTTTCAACAAATTAGGGTCAGAAATTGTATTCTTTAGAGCGAAAGGACACATGTAAGTGATTGTTTTTTATGAAATTCATATTAATAAAGTTAAGTCAACGAACAGACTACGTCACAATATCTTACAAGTCTTTATTTTACAATTAAAGTAGATAGAGCGTCGCGTCATTCAAGTCTTTTATTTCAAGATTTTATTCCAGTGGAAATTATCAAAAGCGAATTAGAAAAAAAACAATAAAAATGTTGATGTGGTATGACAAAGTATCAATAAATAATATATAAAATTAAACATATTAATTTTTTTAAGAAGTTATGGGAGAGTTGTTATGGAAGAGAAAACAATTGTTTAAAATTAGTGGCATGCCATTTTTTTATTATATTAAGACTTAATACATTTCATCAATTTTGTCAAAAATATCAAGTTCTGATTGTATGAAAATGAATGAAAATGTCACATTTCTTTTTCATCTATTTGTTAATGAATAATTTGTTTATAACAATTCAAAAAAGTATGTGTGCATTCAAAGACCATAATAGGAATGAAATGGTACTCAAGAGGCTAAAACTATCCGAAAACAACTATAAACCCGATATTTTGGTCAAATTCATATTTTCATTAATAAACATGATGGTTTATAACAATTCAAAAACTCATGTATGCATTTAAAGATCGTAATAGCAATAAAATCGTACTCAGAAGGTCAAAACTATCCGATAACGACTATAAACTCGACATTTTGGTCAAATTCGTATATTTGATAATAAATATAATTTGTTTATAACAAATTAGCAAATTTGTGGGTATACATTCGACGATACTGACGATAAAATCGAACTCAGAATACCAAAATTATCCGAAAACGACCATAAAGTGGGAGTTTTGGTCGAGTTCATCCATTTTGTTAATAAATAAATTGTTTATAACAAAAAATAGTCTTTATCCGATCAAAAACGGTCAAATTTTGCATTTTCCAGACATTTTTATGTGATCTCAAAAATTAGCTGATTAAATTGTTTACTTATTGTTTATCAACAATATAAACAATTTGCGCAACTTTATTTGTGGTCAACTTTTTTTCTGATGCCATTCTGAAGAGAAAATAATGAACTTTCTTCGTACCATTTTTCATTTAGACGTCTCATGCTCAAGATACAGGTTGCCAAACTTTAACTTTGAAAAAGTATCTTATTGATAGCCCCGTGGTTTTTTGAACATCAAACTGAAACTTGATACGAAAGTTGTCCTTATGCAAACACACTTTTTTGTAATTTTAATGAAACATTATAAAAACGAACGGATAAGAAAGGGGTCCCAAACTTTTTGCTGCACACACCTGTGCTTCAATAACATTAAGCAGTTATTTTTATTCATTTTTTGACTGTCCTACATTTTAACTTAGGGTTCAACTTCCGAGATATTACTACTTTATTTGGATGTGTCTTGGGATTTTTGTTTATTTAAATTATCTTAAGCGCTACAACTATCTTTAAATAAAATAAAATAAAAATACATTAAACACATCAATAAAAAGTTATATTAAATGTTCTTCGTGTCTACCACATTTACGGATGCATATTATCGTCCTCTTTTAATAAGTGAAAAATGAATATTTTGGAAAATAAGTGGTCTTAACCTAAATAGCCTGAATAATAATACTAATATCTGAATAGTTTTTGTTGTTGTTTGTTATCTAAGCTGGAAATTTATTTGAATGTAAAATGCTTGTAAAACGGTACATAATATCAGCTCAACATTCTGTTAGAGATGCCAAGCTTAAAATAAACAAAATATCTCAACACGCAACCAAATAAGTACTTAGTAATATCTCGTAAATTAAATCCAAAATCAAAATTTTACTAGAGCCAAAAAAATGTATAAAAATATCTGCTCGACCAAAAAAAACTTATGTTTTCGAGCTACGCAGCAAAAAAGTTGGGGGGCGAAAGGTATAACACCCCCAATTATTCTGAGTTTGTTTTTATAATTTTTTGTTAAAGAGAGAGAGAGAGAGAGAGAGAGAGAGAGAGTTTACTCTGATGATGGCTATTTGGTAGCCGAAAGGTCCTCAGTGCTTTAATAGTATTTTTAGTAGATGAGGGTGATTATTTATTATTTATATTCTTATAGTGTATCCTCAGGGCAGCCTCGAGGCTTGAAACTGCCAAGATAGCATTTTTATTATTAGAATTTCACCATCAAATAAAATATCAATTCATTATTAAATTATTTTTAATTTGCAGTCCTAATTCAAGATTTGTAATGGAATAAGTTATTAATTTAATAATCGATGATTGTTTTTTTTTTCAGCGAACTTTGAACATTCAGTTCAAGTTTAGAATTGAGGTTTAAAGTGAGATATGTAATTGACTTATTTATAATTTATTAAAGATTTATAACTTTTGTTTGAGTAAAGTATTTAAAATTATGATTTTATGTAAGAATTAAGAAAAACCTATAATAAAAAAATTATGAAGAATTATTAAATTTCAATTGCTGGTACATCGCTTACGCATATTTCCTCTAGAATTTATATTCATTTGCTCAATATTCTGAATTGATTAAGCAGGTGACCCCTATTGATCAGTAATCAGTAGGATTAGAGAGGGGTTTCCCTAATACGGGCAACGCTGGGTCAGATTTTCCTCAACATGAGGTTTGTTCCAACGGACAATATTTATATCGTCCTGAAACAGTTTTTGGGACGATCCTGCGCAACCGCCCACTTGGTACCGTCCTATGTTGATACACAAAACTGCGCATGTCAGAATTGATTTCTGACAGTTTTAGATAGATTCATTTTTCACGTAATACTGTAGCTTTGTGAGTTTCATTTTCATATATTTAATTGTACCATATAATTATATATAATTTATATCTGAGATTTTATCAAGGTGCAACAGAAAAAAAAGGCAAATAGAATAACGGAGAAATTATGCACACTGTACATATAATAACCAGGTTGAAGAACTAACTGATGGTTAATGCATAACTTCCTGCTAATATCACAGTTTGACAAGGGATTGTTCGTTAATTCATCTATATAACATTATAAGAAACAATAGGAATTATCCCAAATTAGAAGAAATTCAAAAAATTAGCATTTTATTTTACATTTGCTATCTATTCATCATTATATCACTAATAATTGGAGCTTCCACAGCTTCAGCTTCATCATCAAAGTTTTCATTTTCTTCAATTTGTTAATTTAAAATAAAATTGTCATCTATCTTATATGGCTATATGAAATTTGACGTGCTGCTCTAATGAAATTGATAATTAAATCAAAATGCCAAAACAATGTTCAATTATACAAAGGTTGAACTTTATAATTTTATAGTTTTCTCCAATTCCTCGCAGAAAAATTACTAAAGACTTGACAAATTCTGTATCAGTCTCATTCTTTGAAAGAAAATAACTAGCTCCATCATCACCTCATTTAAGGAGCATTCCACGTCAAAAATCGAATTCTGAACGAGCAGGTTCTCAAAAAGGTTCAAAACCAATTGTAACAGATTTGTTATAGCAAAATTTTCAGCTCTCTATTTTTTCCAGATTTTTAAACGCATTTTCAACCACCGAAACAAATGATTTGAATTTGTTCGTCATTCTTTAACCTTCAGATGAAAATTTTGTTTTTAGTAATATTTAGCCTCAATTCGGTCAAAAAAAATTTTCAAAGCCATGTAATTGATCGGAAATTATCCGCAGAATCTAAATTTTCAAACTGAAAAGGTCAAGAACTTTTACAGTACTTATGTGCATTTGGACGTAAAACTAGTTGAACATAAATAATTAGTCTGATAGAAGCCAGGTTGAATAAAACTTAATAGAACCATATATTTTGAATTTAAAAGTCATCTGGAAAAGATTAAGATTTTTTAGCTTTGTCCAATTCTCACTCGATTAACATTTTTTCCCCTTGCTGGTAGTATTTATGATCATATGTCGTCCTCTTGAATCAACTTTCTTTGATGGAAAAGTCTCATAGGTGGTCAAATAAGTTATGAACAATAGTGCAGAAATTGTCAATAGTTTCTTTATATTATCAATTTATGGAAGATGGGCTGGATAAAGCAGGACGGAAGGCGAAGTGTATTTCTTCATAGCTTTCTGAATGTTGTAATGGGAGAAATTATTTGATAATAAGACAGACATAATAACCTGAGCCACAAACCCCCCCCCCCCTCCCCCGCCTGCTTCATCCAGTGCCTATCTTCCATATATTGAAAATATAAACAGATCGAATTTCCAAAATCCTTAAAAAACATAATATTTCTACTCGGTTTTCCACACTCCCAAAACTATCTCAGTTTTACAAACCTATCAAAGATCCCCTTCCTTCTCTTCACTTAGACGGTGTTTATAGCATTCATTGTTGTTGCGGTAAAATCTACATTGGTGAAACAGGTCGTCCAGTAGCTACTCGTGTGAAAGAACAACTTGCGGAACACAAGTTTGACACTAATCATCAAATCCTTTTCGAAAATACTAAAATCCTAGCCCGTGCCCCAAACTTCTATCAGCGAAAAAACCTTGATGCTATAGAAATCCTGAAACATCCAAATAATCTAAACCGTGACTCAGGATATTACCTTGCCAAGATTTGGAAACCCATCTTCGAAAATTCCACTTCTCACATGATGCCCCAACGGCAGGGCCAGGTGCCAGAACGGAGTTAACCACCGGGAAAAGGGCAATGAACTGTGTAGCGTGAAGCATTTTTTCGTACAATAAATACTGCTACAGAAACCAGTAGAATCAGTTTCACTTCAAGCTTCAAGCAAGCCCTGAAGATGTCACCATTGAAAAAATTGCATGCTATGGCATAAAAAGCACTGTCTAGATTTAGTTTATTTATAACTCGCAAAAAGAAGGAAAAACGAATAATAATTAACAAATTGTTTTTATTAGAAATAAATACAAAATAAATAAATATACGCATGGGTTCAGGAGGCGGGGTAAGAAAGATGGCACTGAATAAATGTTATATCAAATATATCAAAACCATCCGGCCTCCTTGGATACAAATACAGGTAGATAGTTTAAGAAAGATTCTGGATGAGGAAATCTCTGAAAGGATTAATAACATAAAAGTGTGCTAGAAGCCACATGGTTCTTGAATATTCAAATTTATACTTAACTGTGCAATCAGGTACTATTTCTTTTGAATCAATGAAAAGCTTAGTTTTAGCATATTTTTTCGAATTTGTGATGTTATTGCGTAGATTCATAGAGCAAAGACGATATTCATTCTTCTACGCTTGTAATACATTTTAGACCCAACAACGAATTTTGTTTGCCAGTGTGGCTTATAGCATCTTCAAACTAGTATTGTAATGATATTTAACAGTGACATAAATACAATTCTTATTCGTTGACACTAATAAATTTGATACTTTTCAGTTTTTAATTCAATCAGTTGAGTAATATCATAAATAAGAAACAATCCTCCTTATCCACTAAAAAATACTGATTAAGTACTGAGGACCTTTCAGCTACCAGCTAATATTATTTAAACAAGTACATTATGTTTTCAAATTTAGTTTATTCTAATGATGGCTACTTGGTAGCTGAAATATCCTCAGTACTTGTAACTGTATTTTCAGCGGATAAGTGTGATTGTTTCTTTTTATAATGTTATAGTGTACCCACAGTGTGAACTCTTTTATAGTTCATCAATTAACTAATATTTTACTTCACTAAATTACACATGCACTTATAGCACCCTCTAAGTGTTTGCAACAGCTCAATAGTATAATGAAATTAAAACAGAGAAACTATAACTGGTATCAGAAATTCTAGAAATATCAAAAAATGTTGTAGATTCATAACAGGCCCTTGATTTTATAATATTTATAATAAATATTCAAAATCAATAATAATTTTTAGCAAATATTCATAATTTTTCAATTTTATTATTATTATCGTATATGACAAAATAGATGAACTTCCAACAGAAATTAGATCTAACATCAAATATTTTTCAATTGAGGGTTTGGCCATAATTGAGGAGCAAACATGCAATAACCGATAAATCCACTATTTTATGTTTTTCGACTAAATTCTACATGCTATATTCATTTTCAAACAGAAATAAGAGTAAAAGCCACTAAATCCACATGCAAAATAGATAATAGTCAATCCATTCATGCAAAACCCAATAAATGCAAATGTCACGCAAAACGCCATAAATTCAAAATTCGTGCAAAACGCAATACATTTTATTTGGTCTATATGCCATCTTCAAAATAAATATAAGAAGTTTGGGAATGTTTGTGTAGATTACATTTCTCAATAGACATTTTCCCCAAAAGTGCATCATAGATAGCCTAATCACTAGCTTTTAGCTATTTTCACTTATATTAATATTCTTTCAATAACACGTTGAAAAAAATAGTTTGATTTCAATACGTTTTTATAAATTAAAGTTTTATTAACAAAACATTTTTTTTAGAATACCGTATAGGTTCAAAATAAATATTTTTCAATAACTTTTGTGCAAAGTTCCCATTCTTTTGAGAAGAACATTGTTCAAAAACCGATGGTGGAAGCCGTTATACTCTATGGTAATTTATCATTATGATTAAATGAAACAATTACTTACTTTGCTTTTATTCTACTTTTAATAATAACATGGAAACGTTACTATAGTTTCCATTGAAGTTCAATTATCAAACATACAAAATTATGTATGTATTGTATCTGTTTGATAATGATATAAAAACAAAGTAATTGTTCATTCATTTAATAAGAATATTATATTGTTGAGAAGTTTTTCAAAGTATATTAACACCATCATCGAATAACAAAGAATCAAAATTTATCACCTAAGATGCTGTAATAAAAATAATAAATAGTTGAAAATTTTATCGGGATTTTCCTTTCACCGTTTCTCTAAGAATTACAGAGACTTGGTTTTTGCATGTTTGCTCCTCAATTGTGTTAAAATTATATACCAACACATACATTTCTCATAGATTTGTAATGAAATAGCCAAGGCCTCCTGCATAACATCCTTAGAAATATCACAGCAATCATATTGATTGAATCAGTGTCATATCTATTAAAACTATCGTCTGCATATCAGTCAATACATATATGTATACCTTGGAGAACCCTTGGCTTCTTGGCATTCACCCTGAAGAGTTTCTGTATCGATCAACATATTAATCGATGGATTTTGTTTATGCTCTACTACATTCAGAAGTGAACTGGAGGAGGCCTAAATCGCTTTATCTGTGGCGATGGCGTTCGCTTACGCACTGGCTGTCTATTATTACCATTTCTTATATTTGTATCCTGACGTTTGACTACATTAACTTCATTCAGTTGGCCTTGATTTCGATAATTATTGTAATTTCCATCGTAGTAGTTAAATGGAATTCTTTTTCTATTGTCTATTTGACGTCTTTCGCGCTTTTGTGCTCTATTTCTGATAAAATATCTCAAAAATGCCCCATTCAGCCCAGTGGATCCGAATCTACGTTCCAAAGATTTATATCGCCTATTGAAGGTTGGATCAACTTCTATTGGTGCACGAACTCTTCTAACTTTCAAATCGTTACTAATCGAATCTTGTGAATCTGTTAGCGCTGCAACTGCTGACAATGTAATTGCGATGAGGAGATATTTCATCTGTAAAGTGATTAGAATATGTAGCAACAACACACAAAATATATGATACCAACCAAATGCAATGAGTATTCAAATATAGTATTCATAAGTATTCAGATTGACACAAATATTGGTATTTTATTCTCGAGTCATTCCAAATTTGAGCTATGGGATGATATTTAGTTAGAGAATCTAACAACAGTTGAACCGCTGACATCGGCCCTAAATAAGTTAAGCCGGTGGTACCTATTACCATAGCCAAAGTAAAGTATAAAGGTATACTGGAGCCTCCCTTCTACTCTTTTTAAAATTCGAGTGCAAGCTGATTGGTCATTTATTTCGTTTATTTAATGTTATTGATGACGACATAATATGATGCTGTTACGTGCCGGCGATGTGATTGGAGAAGCTAGGTGACGTCAACTAGCGCGAGAAACGATGGTAGGGAGGCTCCAGCAGACCTTTATACTTTCACTAAGCCTATTATACGGTGTTATAGCGACTTTTCGAGTGCCGATTTCGTTCCTTGCCGTTAGATTAATAATCAGTTCCATTTTACGCTTAATTTAATTAAAATTAGAAAATTTAATTCGGGAAGTAAGAGGTAGTACGTAAGAAGTACTCTCAGCTCTGAGTGACACGAGTCTCACGTGCAACGTTTTCTTAAATTTTTGGACGGACATGAACTGATACGGTAAACTACGTGATAAGATTATAACAGTGCTCTAATCCCTCACATAAACGCGATGGTTGAATGTAAATATAAAACATATCAAAGAAAATTCATATATTTTTTATATACAGAGCCAACGGAATGGTGGGAGTAATTTCGGCCGGTAATCCCCTCGCCTACCTGTCCAAAGCAAAAGATCTATCTAATGACTAGGTAAATTTGACTGAGGGTAAGGTTTATGATAGGTCTTAGGAATTTACCAATTTATCTGAATGTTTAAACAAAGACAAATGCTTATCAGGAGGGCAAATCAACCGGGACGGCCCTTCATCACCTGGTTACCCAGATCGAAGGAGCTATTAGTCTCGGACAGTGCGCCATAGGCGTTTTCCTGGATATCGAAGGGGCGTTTGACAATACTTCCTTCGAGTTCATGTGTCATGCTGCGGAGAGACATGGAATCGATCAAACTTTGGTGTAGTGGATCAAGACCATGCTCTCGCAGAGACTGATAACGTCGCACCATAATGGCAGCGTGGCATGTACACACGTCACTCGAGGGTCCCTCAGGGGACGTACTGTCTCCGCTCCTGTGATGCCTGGTGGTGAACAGTTTGTTGATCGAGCTGAATGAAACTGGGTTTTACGCCCAAGCCTACTCAGACTGTGACCCTCGGAAGACACCCGGCTACCTTGTGCGAGCTGCAGAACACTGCACTGCTCGCTGGTGCCAGGAAGAGTTACCGAGGTGGTTCTTTTCACGAGGAAACGGAAACTGGGACCCCTACCTGACATCCGTCTGTTCGGGAGGTCCCTGCACATGGAAGTTTGTTTTTAGCTATTCGTTTTAAGTAATAGAGTGTTGTAAGTAACTATATTCAAGTTGTACCTAACGCTCTGCTTTTTCTCTACAACCTACATCATTTCATTTCGTCTTCGATTTTGGTTTAATAAAGAACATTATAATATTTTATTTTACCTCCTCATTTCTGCCGAAAATACATATAATATAAGAACGAACCCTTTAACATATATTTCAGAAACACAAGCTTGATGATAAAAAGGGGGGTTTTGGGCGATCATTTGAAGTATATATTGACAACAAATTACACGGGATAAAATTTTTGGGGTGAAAGGGCATGGACACGTTGAAAATGATACAGATACAATAATTTCTTTTCTTTTAAAATTCTAAATACTGTGGAATAGGTTACATTTAATACATTGGCACTTTTCCTCGTACTTGTATCAAAACATTCTTCTATTAAAAAACGTTTCAAATGCCACAAAACTTGTTTCGACTCAACATTGGTTCGCCCAGATATTTGATTTGTTCACTACGGACTTTTAAATACTTGTAGAAAGTAAGAAATGAAATTATCAAAAAAGTTATGCTTTTCTATAATAAAATGTTCCGCAAAGGTTGAATCCGATATATTATTAATAAAACTAAGCCTATGTTCTTTGATCCATTTTTTGAAGGTCCTTTCTGTTTAACCAATGTATATCATGGGGCAAGACTCTCGTATCAGCTTGTAAACCCCATTTGTCTTCATCGGATTATTAATCTTTATTATTTTTGATAAAATTGGCTAGATTATTCTACGTTTTATACGCTATGTGAATATCTAATTTACTAAGAAAATTTGAAATTTTAGTAGTGGGTAGACGCATATATGTGATACTAACATAAGAATAGTTTTATTGCATTGTAAGACATACTAAGTTGATAGCTGGCTTGTACCGTTTTTTAGATAGGATCTGATATATTAATCCGGAAAAGTAAGCATTATTTACCGCGATTTGTTTAATGATATTCAACTCTTCATCAAAATTAGTGTTTGACATCGTTTAAAAGTTTGTATGTATGAAACTATTGTAGGCTTGTATTTTATGTTGAAAAGAATGATTTGAAGTACCTATTGCAATAAATAATATTATTATTATTATTATTATTGTGAATTTTCAGGTCAGGTGGACTTACGAAATATTGAAAAATCAAATATGTATTTTATTTAAGGAGAAAAGGTGCATTAGCTGAACTCAATACTAACAATTTGAGTCCAATTAGATCAATTTTTATTGAAACCGGAAGTCTCCATAATGCTAATAAACAATTGACCTAATTTGTTCACTTACTCTAAAATATGAACGAGTGTGTCGCAAAAAAATATGGCGTCATCTTAGGCCAAATCTGTTATCATCCAAAATTTCATACGGGTATCTCAAAAAGTTTTTGTGTTTCAAGCATTTTTAGATAATTTTGCAACTAAAAGGCACATATAAACTATAGCACAAACTTTAGACAATTTTTAACTTCACCATAGTTTTCAGTCCCACCTCAAAAAAACTATTTCCGAACTTATTCACTGCCCTAATAATATTATACCTAGATATGTTTCAGGCGTGAAAAGAAAAAGAACTGAACTGAAAATCGCTATGATCTTGCAATAAACATGAGGATAATGATTATGATAATGCTTACTCACCATTAACTGTACAGTTCAGAGCAAATCTAAATTATTTCGAAGCACAAACTAATTCACTAGATAGATAAACTCCGGATGAAGAATACATCTTCTCTTCCTCATTTTCATTTATATATACAGTCTATTTCCATTTCAGATTCATTTGAAGCAAAATAATGTGTGAAATATAGTTATTTACTATTATTGTTATTATGATTTAGCGTTCCAGAATTGACGTCGGTAATTGAATAAAACAACAATATCTCCCTTCAATATTCGGAACAGATTTGCTCATCCAATTAATGTCAGCTATCTAAATTTTTTACAGTTGAAGCTAAATGCATCACAAGGGTTTTGGCCATGTATTCAAATAGAAAGTCAAATAAATAAAATTAATTTTTTCATATACGTTTGTTCTTATTTTAGAATGCATGTCATATTTGATATTGATGTGTATTACGACAATTAACTATAACGATAAAATTAAAACTATCCGTTTAAAATTTTGGTAACTGTAAAATTAGGTGAAGTTGATCCATTTTTCAGCTTTTACTGTGAATTAATGGATTTTATAAACTGAATAAGAGCCCAGTTTTTCATTGGAATGTAAACTCAAAATATTTTATATCAGGGGCATTTAAAAAACTAAAACCGATTTCGCTCAACTTCACCCCTACCGTAGATGCAATTTGCCTAAAAAAGTGGTGGATATGACAAAAACACAAAATTTTAACTTTCTCCATCTAATTTTGTAAAATAAAACAATAAAGGTAGTAAACAACCTATTAAAATATTCATAAAATAATTTTAATTCAATTCCATTTGACACAGTCTGCTTCGAGTATGGAAGCTGAAATAATTGCAGAAGGCATGTCTCTATTAGTGTCTTGAATTAAAAAATATTGAATATAAAGATTGTGTGACATTCTGCATTCTATGTGAAAAATCTTTTCAGTGCAAACTTCATTTATCTCATTATGAAATCCCATATTCTCAATTATTTAATCTAGTCATCAGACTCATTAATTATGCAGTCAGGCATATAATTGATTGTTCTCTCATACCGAAAATTAATTTTTCACAAACATACATGAGAGCATCAAATACTATGTTTGGGGACTTTTTATATGAAAAAAACAATTATATGCTGAGTAATGGTCGTCTTATTACCAGATTTATATTAACTTTCATTAATGTTACCTATAACGTTCAAAGTTTCATCTATATCATAGAAAACATCTGAATATGAATTTGAATGTAGTACATAAATAGAACAATGCCAGCCTGAATCATGGTTCACCTCTTTAGACTGTTCACCAAGCTCCTCAGGTGACCGAGCCTTGAAGAGGTTAATGCCTAGGCCAAGGCCCTTTGCAGCCCGTGTCACGTATCACCTAGTGGAACGGTTCCTACCCCCGAGTTTCACTCAGCTGCCAAAGGGCTGTTCCCACTCCAGTTTCCACTCAGATACCAGAGGGCGGTTCCCACTTGAGTGCTTACTCAGCCACCAGAATACGGTTCCTCTCTTGAGAATGTTCACCAAGCTCCTTAGGTAACCGAGCCCTGAAGTGATTATGACCGTCCTTGTTACGAATTTTTACTTAACTTCGGCCTGTTATCAATGCCAGAAGGCAAGCTCGCCGGGAAAATCTTGCCGAATCCTGACTATTTCCAAGGACGAGTACAAGTACGACGTGCGGTGAACCGGTACACCACACGGGACCGTTTACTTCCCATCCGAAGGAAGGTGCGGTTAGATAACTTCTTGCCCGATCACCGGCTTTTGCCTGAGATATGTGAAAAAATATCAACCGTCACCCAGGTACGAAACCGGGTCGCCGGAGTAAGTGGTAACCGTACTTACTACTACACTACTGAAGGGGGTAGGATATATTGTTAATAAATAAAATGAAAATTTAAAACTGTTTCAATATTTCATTATACAGGGTGTCTCAAGTTTTAGTAGCAGAACTTCAACAGTCAATAGAAAATTTGATTTTGAGAAAAAAAGTTCCTATCAACATATATGCACAGACGCTTAGTTTTTGAGATACAGGGTAGGGTGTTGAAATTGAAAAAAAAAATTCATTTTTTTGCAAATATCTCCGAAACCGTTTATTGTACAGAAAACAGCTTTTGCAAGCATTTTCTACTCATAGTAGGCTTTGTTCTGTGCTATAAAAAAATTTTTTTGGTCATGATTGATGAAGATTTTGAAGGGGTAGTGGGTGTTTTTCTCCCCAACTTATACGCCACTGGAAAAAGTACTGTTTTGAGACAACCATTTGAACCGCCAATGTTTTCTACACAAAAAAGCTACTCATGGTCATAAGCTCTTAAGTTGACCGTTTTCGAGAAAAATCAACTTTTATGTTGAAAAACATGGTCAATTTTTTGGTTTTGTTACTTGTTCTAATGTTTGAATAAATGTTGTTTAATTAGTAAGAATTGACCATGTTTTTCAACATAAAAGTTAATTTTTCTCGGGAACGGTCAACCTTAGAGCTTATGACCAAGGGTACCTTTTTTGTGTAGAAAACATTGGCGGTTCAAATGGTTGTCTCAAAACCGTACTTTTCCCAGTGGCGTAGAAGTTGGGGAGAAAAACACACACCACCCCTTCAAAATCTTCACCAATCATGACTAGAAAAAAAAAAATTTTCACACAGAACATAGCTTATTATGAGTGAAAAACGTTTGGAAAAGCTGTTCACTGTACAATAAACGGTTCCGGAGATATTTGCAAGAAACTAATTTTTTTTTTCAATTTCAAAAACTAAGCGTCTGTGCATATATGTTAATAGGAACTTGTTTTCTCAGAATCAAATTTTCTATCGACTGTTGAAGTTCTGCTACTAAAACCTGGGACACCCTGTATAATGGTAGAAGTAGTGGACGGAATTGTCCATTCCATGCTCGTTGTACAACGTACTATTTGAAACGTTGGTAGTACTACGAACAATAATTTAGCATCCAAAAGATGAAATTTTGCTCTTACTCTCATTTTCAATTTTTGTATTGTCAAATTCAGGGATTATCATTAGTTTATCGAATATATTTCTTGAAATGTTAATAAAAGTACCTGCCTCACTCATATTTTCATTATTCCATTTACTTGGAATCGTTATGGCCGTATTGCAGCGACATAATTTTTCTAATGATATCCTGATTGCAGCGAGGGTCATTTTGGATAGATTATAACAAGGACATTACTGTGAATATTTAATTTGGGGCATTTCTAAGTAGTGACTACCTGCATCATAATGAATTTTTTAAATAAATGCCTGTTGAGGATACAAGTTTGTTGTTGAAAACGTAACAAACAGCCCGACAATTCACTACGGTCTTTTATCCAAATTTATTTTTGTAATTATAATCCCACCAAAAACATTCTGTAAAAAGCTAGCCAAGTCTCGATGGAGCTACTTGTTTATCTCTAAAAAGTAATGAAATCTAGACAAAGTCGTGCCAAGTCTAAGGTTCCTTTCTGCGATTTCTTTATTATTATAGTTAATGTTGTGTGACTTGGCCGTTGAATATTCTTTATAGGTTAGTGGGTACAAGTCAATTTTTTTACACGTAATGTTATCTGTTGTAACTACCTATGTTTGTTAAGCGAGATAAATAGCCCATACTGGTATTGGTAATTGGACGCTAGTGTCTCATTTTAGGCTGTTGTTGATTGTGCAAAGCATGCATTCAGCATTGACAATGCTGACTTCTGCTCTCTTCTTTTTGGAGCGTCAAATCGACCACCGATCTAACATAAAATAGACGTACAGACAGACTTCTATCAATGATTAGTCTAGTCCGTCTGTACTGGAAATAATTTTTTATACTGTTTGTTTCATGCTCGCCAACACATAAGTATTATTGAAATACGCAGCTTTATCAAGCCTACAATTGACTGGTTATTGAATCAACGTTTCCCAAGTAGCAATTTTCCATCGTCAATGGGTAGCGGTTCTGGCGACAGATTGATGCAATGGTGTCATGGAGCACCTGGTTTTGTACCCTTGTGTACCCTTCAACGGCCAAGTCACACAACATTAACTACAATAATAAAGAAATCGCAGTAAGGAACCTTAGACTTGGCACGACTTTGTCTAGATTTCATTACTTTTTAGAGATAAACAAGCAGCTCCATCGAGACTTGGCTAGTTTTTTACAGAATGTTTTTCGTGGGATTTCACTTCTTTTTGTAGAAACGTGGGCATATTGATTTATTTCATTGAGCCCGTAAGTAGTGGGTTTCATCATATCGCTCGTGTAGGATTGCGCGTTCGTGTATATGTCACCATCAGCATTACACGTGTACACTTGCATTTCATCCCAATGTTCAGCAACGTATGCAACTATAGCAGATCTGATACTGCAAGTTGAATCAGTTCTACCATACACCAAGAAAGATATTGAATGGAAGAGACAAGACCCGTCTTTGAGCATACCAACTACTTGGTAGCCACTAAGTTCATCGTCGTCTTTTAATATTATCGACATTTTTTACGATATTATCTTGCGAAATCAAACACGTAACGTTTATGTTAATATGACAGACAGCTGATACATTGATAGACACATATACGACCGTGGTCACATATAATGTCCGTGGCAGACCATTTCATATCATAGATATTATTAAGGACACAAATGGGCTCTTGTGTTTTCAAATAAGGGTCACCAGGTACTCCAGATCTTCGATTATCCTAGTTTTTATAGTTTTCCCTTTATGTGGCCATTAAACCCTAACTCTGTACCAAATTTCAGTTCTCTGAGTTTATGGGAAGTACTAGTTCTATTCTGATGATCATGAGTGAGTGAGTGAGTGTCATAAATGCGAAACTTTGCTTTCGCTTAACTTCGGAACTTGAAATTTTGTATTTTAAGTATGTGATTTTATAGCTTACTGGATGACAAATTTCTGCGTTCTGGTCTTATCCAGAGGTTCTCAAATAGGGGCCTGAAAATGCGGCGAAATGGTTCCAGTAAAGGATGGTACGGCAGTGTTTGCTTCGCGCTCGACTTGGGGGGACTGCCGTGCCCCCTAATATCAGTAACGAAGTAGGGAATTTATTTTATTTTTTATATTGCACTATTTTATTCTATTCAATTATACATTAATTAAATTTAATTATATAGGTAGTAATTAATTTAGTATATTTCATACAATTTAATTTTAGTTAGGTGTTAAGCAATTCGTTTTGTGGTCACCTTGAACTTTTAAAAACTTGCACATAATGATACAAATATCATCAAGTTACCGGGTTAGCCGCATATGCGCAGTAGAAATTCTTATCCATTCTTGTCTCAGAGTTTCGCAAAGACTGACTCGTACTTACACTGACTTGTTCAATTCGTCATTAAATAAAAACGAAAGTGAGAGACAAACACGTTAATTTATTTCCGAGGTTTTGAAAAAGAAAGTACCAATTAAGAAAATATTTTCAAAAATATAAACTGGTAGTTAGGCTAGGCACATACAGATTAAAGCTAATCAATTTCATTTTGTTTGGGAGTGCTGTAGAAAACTACTAACGAAGAACTCAAAGTGCAGTTTAGAAAAGGATATCAGTAATTTTGGCTTCAAAAGACATACCTGTTAGTTATCCCGTATTATGGAATATCGCGAGAAAGTTTTTAATTGCTTTTCCATCCTCATATCTAGTGGAAAAGGGTTTGCGCGGTTGCCAATCTCCTAACAAAAAAAGAAATAGAATGGACATCACTAACCGAGGAGATTTGAGATTAAACCTAACTAAATTGATGCCAAATGTTGAAAATTTATTATTAAAGAATCAGGTTTATCCCTCTCACTGAAAGTATTTATTTTTTGCTTAACCGTTTTATGTAACAGATACTAAATCCTTAAAAGTGAGTAGCACTATACCAGCTGTCAAAAACACATTTAAACTTGATGAATTTGTATAAATTCAATATTAGGTAAGCAGGGGGTCTACCCTAAACCGAAAAACATGGCAAGTGGTCTACAAAATAAAAAATTATTAAATTTGTCAAACAAAAAGATACGTGTGGCACTCGGGGACTGCCGCGGTAAAGCTATTGCATAGCATTTTTTCTCAACTTATGCAATTATAATTATATATTTTTTTTAATTCATGCAGTATTTTTTTTTCTTTGATATTTTAATTCAAGTTTCTTCTTTGATATTAATTCAAGTTACTTTTGAACGTGGTGACCGATAAGAAAACAATTTTTTTTCTTTTATTGAATAAATGAGAAGTTAATATCGTTTAAAATAGTTTTATTATCTTACAATACATGTAGGTTATTCAGGAATTTGTTATCATTGAAACTATAGGTTTATGGTAACTGAATAACTGAAATAAGAGACATAAGTTTGACTTGTATCCTCTAAATATCTGGAAAATACCGCGTCAATGGTGGTCCCATATTTTGTTGTGGATTCTTGTGGATCATTATTCATTTTCAAATTCAATTTTTCCGAAAGAAAAGCTGTCAACCGCTCTGATTTTTTATCAGCGAAGTTGATATTGAAATCGCCAGCCAAGATAAGTGAAAATTTATTACCATTTGTACCAAGTATTTTCGACCCTTCTTCAGTGTACTCCAGTAAAGTGCGATGAATAAAATGCTCTACCTCGTCCAATTTTGGATTCGGAGAAATGTAAATTGCTACCATGACTATGTGTAGGCCATTTCTAAGTTTGCATAAGCACGCACAAATATCTCCAACAAATGAGCGCCTAACATTAACATTGCTAACGTGTGCAATATGTATTTCAATATTCGGAGTCATAATATTAGTAACATTATTATTATTTTGGTAAATAGCTACCCCACCTTTTGGAACAGTATCTCGTTTGAATTGAACAATACAATTGAAATTAGGTATTTCAATCGGATTGTCATGCGCCATGCAAGTTTCGGTAAGAAGTAACACATTTGTTTGTCTCGTAACTGAATCTTGTAAATCGTATTTGTGACTATTTAGACTTTGCCAATTGAAAGTCATTATTGAAATGCCATTTTTATTACTAATGAAATCTAAGACAGTTTGAGCTGTTGTCTGAACACTATTTAAAGGCAGTCTTTTGAATTTATGCAACAAAGGTGCAGTCGATGCAGCTTGCCTTCGATTATTATAAAACCTGAATGTAGAATTATCGTTTTTTGTCGTGATATACAATTTTTCAATATTAGTCACCCGAGAGAGCGCAACATAAACGAGTTCCTGTTATTTTTCGTTACGGAATTTCTTGATTCGGTCGCCGCGCTCAAAGCCCGCGATAAAAGCTATATGCAGTATATGCAATAGCTTAATAGAAACAGATACTCTCAGGTCTCTGCTACGCGCGTCTAACGTATAAACTCTAACTGACGCGTAGCGAGCTCCTAGAGGCATATGTCAAAATGATTTCGTTCGTAGCTAATTACAGAGGACGTCTGGAGTTCATGCAATTATGTTTTTAGATAATTCGAACCTTCTAATTTCGATAGACCACGTGAAAATCCCGGAGTCTAAAGCGCTAGAGTGTTATAACATTCGTATAAAATAGCGAAATTTCTCACTTTTAGAAACTTCAAATTAATTAATTAATTTGACACATGTTAGGTGTTTAGGTCTTACATTATTTTTCGTTACGGAATTTCTTGATTCGGTCGCCGCGCTGAAAGCCCGCGATAAAAGCTATATGCAATAGCTTAAAAAAGTTTGGGGACCTCTGATTTAATGTTATTACCTTTACTTTTACGGTGACGTGTCTTTAGTAGTGGAAACTGGATTGTATAGGTACTAAGTGAAGACGGAAAGGAATTAATTATTTTCAATAACTTTAAATATTATAAAAAAGTTGAGACCAAAATGGGTGTAAAGTGGTGTTGCAAAGTGAGAAAATGTACTGCAAAATTGTATAAATAGATTTATTTTAAATTTTAATTTAGGTAGGTACCGTTTCTAGTAGGTGTAATAACAGCTTTTACTTTAAGGTTTATATTGTAGATTATGGATTTGTTTAAAGATTTTTATACTTTATAGTTTTATCATTAAATATTTTTGTACAATCTTAAATTAAATTCTTTAGTAAGACGGCGTTTTTGTAATAATTAGGAGTGGGATGAAGTTATAGACTGTGGCTGCAGTCCGGTCATAGTATTCCTACATTAATAATCTACCTGTTGACCATCAGTATATGCCCCTTGGAACCGAAACCTTCAGATAAAGGAAAATTTAGCATATGCAGTCAGAGAAATAAGAAAAATATGTAGGGAAAAAAGAAACAAGTACATTTTTTATCATTATTTTTATAACAACAAAAGAATAAATACAAAACCAAAAGTATGAATAACAAATAAAAATAATTAAGATTATAAAAAAGACTAGCTTATATTATGAAAATGGAACAGTTAAGGGCAACATAAATAATTAAATAACATTGAAAACTATCATGATTATCCAGAATACAAGGATGCCTACAAAATCGACAATAAATCGTTAATAAACAACTATCAATGCTAATATTCTAACATGCTTCTTATTATAATATCTTAAGGGTAAATTATTCTGACCTATTTTTTAAAACACTTTGAACCTGTTGCGAATACATATTTCATACAACAACTTTGTTGTTTTCTTTTTAATTTATCCAAACACAGTGACACCCCTGATAGGTTAGTAGTATTCTGAACGCGCTGTGACGTCACGATTCTACTCTCCACGTTTGACAAGATACTCAACAGGCATAAACCAAAATCTGATTCTGAACTCAAATTCACTCAATTTAATGGTAAGTGCACAATTAGAAAATGGAATACTTACAAATATGGTTTTGTGCCCCTATAAAAAATTCATCAAAAAAATAGTACCAGCTAAACCTTCATTCATGTGCCAAGAGAAGTTAACCCTCAGTAAAATTGCTTCGACTTGAGTCGGTAGAAAGACATGAATCCAATTTCGACATTTTTTTGTCGTGAAGATCATTTTAGCAAAGATATATTGAGTAGTTATAAACTTTTTTGCACCTTTAGTGTTAATTGTGGGGAAAGAATCGTAACCTCAAAATTCTTGAATTGCAGTTAGATGACGACCTAGTAAATTATGTTGGATGTTCTTTAATCGTAGGACCCATTAAGATTAAGTCATAAAAATTGGTACCAAGATTTTCCACTAGCAAAGCAATGCAAATACAGCCGTAATAATTATTGAACCACGAAGCGTTTATGAGAAACTAAGTAGGAAGATGTACATTACGGAAATTCTGGCAAATTATATGAAGGGAAAATCAACTTCTATAAATTTTTCATCCATTGTCACTTTCGTTTTATATCCGCTTTGTATCATTATACTATTCGCAAAAGTCCGGACAGTATATTTTATTTGCTATTTCTAAAATCCTTTAAAAAATCCTAGAGCAGAAATTCCTTCACCATATAATTTTCAACGAATTTTAAGCAACTTTGAAAGAATTCGTCTGTCTTTCACGAAATGCTTGTCTACACAATAACTCAAAAGCGAAAGGTCCTATCATATTCAAATTTGATAAGAAATCTTTTGCTATTCGGTGACGAACCCTATTGTTTTTCAGGGAAATCGTGTAGTAATATAAACACACCGTTTTAGGGTTGAAAATTAAAAAAAAATCGTAACACCCAAAGCATTCATTGAATCGATTCAAAACTATTACAGTTGGTTTATGTCAATTCAAAACTGTTTTTACCCAAATTTCAACAAAATCGTTCAACAGCAACAACAACAAAAAACAAGTATTGAAGTAAACTTAAATTTACACCGTAACTGTTAATTGTTTATAGCAAACGGCGATGAACCAAAGGTATGGTCTACTCGGCTCCCACTCAGTAGGCTCGGGTTCGATTCCGAGAAATGGAAAATTTGTTTTTGTAATAACATTTTCTTAAAAACATTAATAATTTGAATATTATTTAGTTGTGTAAAGATAATGAAATAAATAATTTATTTCATTATCTTTACACAAATGCGAAGAGTATCTATAGAATGTGAAACAATTATATGAAAATCAGTAACTAATTCAAGTGATTTGCGAAGAGTAACTTTGTCACACACTATTCATCTATTCTGCAAGTGGCAACACTATGTTTTATTTGTAAATTCGCTTGAAACCGAATTCCCTATCTACTTCATCAGGCAACCAACGCCTTCAAGGGTAGAATATAGTGGAGTGACGTTTCGGCTAATCACAGACGTTTTAGCGGCAGATGAAAATATTAAAGAATTTATTATCATTTTCAAATCAATTACTACAACACCAAAACGTGACATGAAAATAAATTACTTATGAAAACATGATTTATTAACCATCCAATTTCAATATATAAAAAAGAATTGAAATTGTAAATTTATGTCAGTGCGTAATTATTGAAAATTCGTGACAATATTTGTCAAATAGGGACCACAGATATTTATTGCTTTAAATTTCAAAATCCTGGAGAAGGCCGAAATCGTTTCTTCTGCGTTGGTCTACGTTTACGCACTCGTTTATTATTATTACCATTCCTAATATTTGAATCCTGACGCTTTATAAGATTTGTATCAAAGGGTTGACCTTGATTTCGATAATTATAATTTACAAGATCATAATTGTAGAGGACATTTTGTCTATTATTGATTTGACGTTTCTCACGTCTTTGTACTCCATAAATATTTGTGCGGGTGGATATTCTATGTTCCAAAACTTTAAATCTTCTGTTAAAAGTTTTAGAAACTATTTCTCGAAGGCCCGTCGATTTTGAATTATTGAAAGTCGATTCTTGTGATTGTGAGTCTCCATAAGCAACTGCAACTGCCAATAAAGTAATTCCCACGAGAAGAAACTTCATCTGCAAAAAAATTAAAAATATTAAGATACGAATATATTTAGTAAGACGTCAACTAAGTAAGTAGTGGCTGTAATTCCTCATTTTAACAAGTTTCTATTTACATGTATCACTTGAACGACCACAATCATTTGAATATTCGTTAATTTGTTGTTTAGTTTTCCTTCGAACTTGAACATTATATTTGCTACATCTATACTAAGTTAGTTTTCTATATCATCTTAGATATAATTATCTTTGGTAGCTCTTATACTTATCGAGATTTTAAAATATCGAAATGAAGTAAACTTCATTTTGCTTTAATTCCTCTTTTTTAGATTTTGAATTATTGATATTTGAGTAAAGATTATTTGTTGTTCTAGAGGCAACGTATTTATTCTGGGTTTTAAGAAATTGAGATTTTTTTGTGAGTATTTGCCTAAATATGTTAGAAATGCGAAATTTGATTTGGCATTATTATTAAACTGAGGATAACTGAGGGTTAGAGATTATTTATTAAGCTTATTTTATAGTAGCGTAATTATGTTAGATTAATATTTGATTTTATTGTGTTTCTGGGGGCGTCCAGTCTCGCCCTAAGTATTATTTTGTTTTAGGAAGGTTCAAGCGAATAATAGGGATATTTACTAAAGTGCCCAAAAGCCCACTTACATCACTATTTCACCCTCCCCCCTCCCCTAAGAAACTAGTTACAACGCAGGATTGATCACACTAAAGAAAAAAAATGTGTCAAGTAGATTAATGAACAAAATCGAAAAATAATAATAAAATACATCACAAGTGTGGATAGTTCTAACACTAATAAATAAGAATTAATCTATAACATTGTTTAACCATGCATTGCAAATAAATAACAAATTCAAATAATTTTCGTATAGTTAACAACACTAAAATGGTGATTTATTGTTATTACTCACCGTATGTAGCAAATTCAAAAAATATAACTAAAGAATGTTAATTAAGGTAAGTAAATAACACTATGACCACAAATAATCTGAGAATAGTTATTCTACGAATTTATTAGAATTTATATATGGCACAGTTTCATTTCGGATGTATGTAAATTGTGAAATTAGAAAAAGGATAAAAGCAAATATTTTCTATTGCTTTTATTATGTATTGGTGTTACAGTACTACTGTGTCTTATTGTGCGATAATTGATAGAAGCAACATCTCATTTTTACAGCTTCGTACAGTTAAATGTATTGATATATTAGTTAATTGTTAAACCTAATAAATACACCATTACCTACCTCACCTGTCCATGTAAATAAGTTTCATGGCCCAAGGGGCACAACAGTGCAATGACCAATGAACTGAATTGGCTATCGTTTGATTTCTATCGATTCAAAGGACTTTCATATGACAATTTATCTGAATAGAACTGAATGGAGTGTTGGAAAGGATTCTATCAACTATTATTGTTATTATTATGATTATTCCTACCAAAAAATTATTTAATTGTACACCAAGACGGGCGATTGTTTGATACAATGATGCAAATGCAAAAGGAATACACAGATTTATGAAAATTAGATTTCAATTGCTGGAAGAGTATCAAGCAGCCTAACTGAACCGAACTGAGAATTAAATTATTATTCGAATGAACTACATCATTAATATGTATGTATATTTGTAATTTGCATTCAATTTATGAAATTTATTTTATTTTTAACCATACAATGTAATTTTGACATTACTGAAATTTAAAAAAATTCTCTTACAATTTTATTAGCGGCCCACCGGCTTTGGTAGCGCGGACCGAGGCTACTTAGTACAGATTTTGCTTAATATTATTTTATCAATTTTGTAATCGATAGTTGAAATTTGAAAGTGAATGTAAGGGATTATTATCACACATAAATACAAACACAGCAGTTTTTTGTGGTGTTGTCATCGGTACCAACCAACTGGTACATTTGATAAGATATTTCCTCATTGACAGGACATTGCGATATTGATAGATTTTAAAAGCTAAAATAATGGTTAAATCTATACAGTTTTATAATCGTTATTTTGTATACTTCAAAGTACATATTTAAAATATACTTACCAGAAACGTTTTTGAAAACGATAAACATCAAATTCGATGCATGAAATCAAAGATGTAGAACTTGCGCAGATGCAGACACTGATATAACCTTTGTGTCTTTGCAAAATTGAGCATAAAATCACATTTTGAACTTGTCGTTCTCATCAGTTAAACGAAGGAGCCTAAGACAAAGATTTCTATATATAGAGTAGACAACTAAGCCTTTCACTGGTATCTTAACGGACATTCTGTCCTTCTCGCACATGTACTGCGCTCTCACTCGCACGATGTGCGCGCGTTATACTTGTTCTTGTATTCTCATACTCTTTGTGATAGAAGGGGAGACCTTGAGAGTGAGAGCGCACTAACTTGTGCGAGAAGGACAGCGCTTTTCTATGCTTAACCCACTACTTGTCTACTCTATATATAGAACTCTTTGGCCTAAGAGCTAATTTGATTTTATGTTCATTTTCTAACCAGTTGAAAAATTGCAGATAATCGAATATTTTCTCTATGACGCACCGTAATGATCTGTAAGTCTTATGGAACGTTGAACACAGAAAATGAAACCCATGCCTTAAGTTTAAGCGCCACCTGTTACATAGTCTTCGAATTATAGCAAGTGTGTACTGTGTACTGCCCCTGTACCCAACTAGCACCGGTCACCCTCTACGTGATAACCTTTTTCGTATCTCACCCTGCTTCTACTTGGTATCAACTTTCTCCAATCTTTTCAGCCGTTGTTTCTGGTTCCGGTGGAGTATTGCCAATGGAAACTGAACCACTGGTTTCCTATCTAAATATATAAAAGGTAATTACTCAATCACTCCTCACGAAATCTCCTAAACTATCAAGCGGACGTACTTGAAATTTTAAATGTAGGTTCCTTATATGACGTAGACTAATAACGGATTTTTCGGAACTCTATCCCAAACGGGTTAAAAGGAATGGAATATATTTTGACGTTTTTGACAACTAATACGATCACGTGCAATTTATATGACAGACACTTCCATAGATTAATGGATCATTATCACAGTTCAGGCTGTCTATGACAGATAGCACATGACTCTTCAACAAGACCTGTAATACAACTGCGTTCAACTCTCAAATATCCATGCTAATGGAAACATGCAAATTGGCGTTGCCGATTTTATTGGCGTTTTACCATCCTCTGCTGACAAAATAATCAACAGCGTGCCATATGAAGCCTCGTTATATAATAAATTGAGTCACAAACAAAATTGTGTTCTTCACTTGTTATATAAAATAATACAAATTATTTGTAATCTTAACTGTAATCCCAAAATAGTTTTATAGTGTTTACCAAATATTCGACGAAAAAAAGTAACTTTGTAAATATTTAAAACAGGAGTTTACCATAAGCTTTAAATAAATTTGCATCACCTAATACCAAAAAATTACCTATTGACAGTATAATTGCTTGTTGAAAATGCTAAATTAGAACTGAACATTCAGAGGAAAAAAGTTAAATAAGAAGTAAAATATGTAACATCATAAAAAATAAAAAGGATAAACACAAAGCAGAAATAGGCGTACATACAAAAAAGACTGAAGAGCTAACCCTCAAATATTAATATTGAACGCGGATAAATGTAATAAAACCGTCATAATGCATAGAGATGACTACGAAAACCAAATGTTGAAACAACTTATGAAAAATTAAAATCTGACCCTACATTTTCAATGCAAAATAATATGAACAAATTAATAAATAAATGGTACAAAAATAAGTTAATAAATTACCATAATGGGCAAGCTTCATATATTTATAGGCTCCCGGAACTGCATAAAACTGGTATATCTTTAAGGTCCATTGTACGTAATATTGGTGTGCTTACTTATAATTTTCAAAATGTTTATCCAAATCTATTGATAATATAATAGGAAAAAATTACTTTTATGCAAAGAATTCATAGCATTTTAACGAGTTTATAAAAAATTAATCCGTACCCACAAGATCATCAATTAATCTCCTTAGATGTTGTTTTTTTATTTACAAATTACCAATCGAATTAGCATTGAGTAGCATCAAAAAACGTTGGGCAGAGATTAAAGACCACACACCTCTATATCAGTCTGAATTTATAAATCCAGTAAAGTTTTGATAATAATGAACTTATTTACAACACGGTAAACAATATTGTGGACAAATATTCGGCACAGCAATGGAATCTACTATTTCAGCAATTATCGCTAATAACCTTATTAAATGCCTAGAAGAATCTGTAATAAATACACTAAAACCGTTAACACCTAAAGATGAACAAACCCACACAATATTTACGAATAAAAAGGATGACCACAAGTACAGTACTAAAAACAAGAAAAAAGACAATTCCACCACCTTTGCTAAACATTGTTTTGAGAATAACCGTTAGTTCGATTATAAAAATTTTAATATTTTAGCTAATGAAACGAATTATTATAAAAGATCTATCCTGGACATGATTCACATAAAACATGACGCTAATTCTGTAAATCATAGAAGCGATGTAGAATCATTAAGTCAAATTTATACAAACTGAATTAATTGAACGTACATATTTCTTAGTAATATTTATGATTGTGTTTATGTAGAAAGCTGATACAAACCAGTAATGTTTATGGAGCAAAGTCCTTTCCGTTCGTAATCATAAATTAAATACATCTGTTTTAAAATTGTGGGTGCTTCAGGGCACTGTAATTTATTATCAGCCTCTTAACCTCCTCTTCCTCTTTGAGTATGGCGTCTTCAACTATAGAAATATTGATTTCTAGTTTCTAATACATATTCCTATATTTTACACTTCAATGTGTTACATTTTATTCGAGAATTTACATACAATTCATACCTGGGTCAAGAATCATTATTAAGTACTTATTATTCATATCTATAATATACCAACTTAGATAGGCTATCAATTGTAATGTTATTTATTAGTTGCTATATTATCCTCAGGGGAATGTTTTTGATTCTGATGGTCTCACCCATCGACATATACATACATATGGACTGCGCGTGGCAATGATAAGCGCGGCTAGTTCAGGCGAGAGAGAGGGAAAACGAAGAGGCCGGCTCTATCGCGTTTCTATTGGCCGCTGCGTAAGCGTACTGTAGCTAGTAAGTTTACGTCCCGAGCCGGCCTTTTCGCTTTCCCTCTCTCTCGCCTGCACTAGCCGCGCTTATCATTGCCACGCGCAGTCCATATGTATATGTCGATGGTCTCACCACCTGCCTTACATCTTCCATTGACTCCTAGAACGCGGAATTGGTTCCTGATCGATGGAAGAGTTTAAATTTTTTTTCTTCGTTAAAGTAGTGCGAATTGGGTGTTCTCTGTTGTCCGTTTTAGGACTTAATATTACTGATCATTGAAAAAATAATGTAAGGAGATGAATTATTATTGTCTATGACATACCAAAAAAATAAGATCAATATAGAAACTAAATTCAGAAGACAACTATATTCCTCTGGTTGGTGATATCACACTCACGAACTCATTGACCTCTCTCCAAACCATCATAGAAATGTGGGCGTACTCTCCTTTTTCTATAGATATTTCCATAGTCTGTTATCATCCGGATATCTCCTCTACTGTTATTACACCACTATATTCCTCTGGTTGGTGATATCACACTCACGAACTCATTGACCTCTCTCCAAACCATCATAGAAATGTGGGCGTACTCTCCTTTTTTTATAGATATTTCCATAGTCTGTTATCATCCGGATATCTCCTCTACTGTTATTACACCACGAGCAATTCCAGTAGACAGACTCGTGACCAGCAGAACTTCTTTATACCAGAATATCTACCGAAAGGCGAATAAGTTGTGCAACACCTCCAAACTTTGTAGAAAAATTCAAAATGCCTACCCCATCTCCCAAGATAACATTGCTGGCTCATACGATGTTCAACACACATTATAAAAGTGTGCCGAAAGGATCGATTAATGATTTCGTTACGCTCACGCCGGCATAAGCCGGTATAGAGCGCGCGCAGCAGGCTGTCTGGTTTCTTTGTTTAGGTATATTCCTGAATCCTGAGCAACTCATCTAGTTGCGTGAGCTCGATTCCGCTGCATGTTTTTTCTAAGCTGGTCAGCATTTCAAATCCCGATGTGAAAAGAGATGCCAAGGATCAATCGAACCGCTGGAATAAACGATTATTTCATTCAGATTAAACAATTAATCATATGATTTACTTTTCTCCGATTAATTAATAATTAGATAATTATTTACTCATTAATCGACAGCAGCATCACACTGTTCTGTCTCAACTAATTAACTTAAACTAAATTCCCTGTTCGGTGTATAAGTTACTGTGTAAGACCGAAATTGGTGAATTGCAGCATTCTCCGGGTCTCCGGTGAAATTCGGAAAACTAAACGGCAAAAATTTTACAAACCTGCAATAACATTGCCCCTTGGATCTATAGCGACGATTCGAAACAGCAAGCAGCAATGTTATCGCAGTTTAGATTTTTTTTATTTTTCGCGGGTTGGTTTTCCGAAATCCATTACATTTGGAACTTTCATAGCAACGTACACCAAATTATTTATCCATGTTACGCTATTCTGTATTTTACATTGTTTGATATCTTCGCTAAATAATTACAGCAACCTATCGGTCGCTACCATCGACATATACATATGGACTGCGCGTGGCAATGATAAGCGCGGGTAATGCCGGCGTGAGAGAGGGGAAAACGAAGAGGACTAATACTGTCTTTATCTACTTTAACTATCGTGTTTCTATTGGCCGCTGCGTTGCCATGGAAATGCAACATACTGTAGCTAGTATGTTTACGTCCCGAGCCGATAGATAAAGACAGTATTAGTCCTCTTCGTTTTCCCCTCTCTCACGCCGGCACTACCCGCGCTTATCATTGCCACGCGCAGTCCATATGTATTATGTCGATGGTCGCTACTCAGTGGCAACACCATATCAGTAAAATAATTAGTTCGTTGTTACCATGGATTTGGTGCTTAGTCATTTGGAATTAATCAAACCTAAACACCATTCTTTGATGTTTCAATTTGATTCACATCAGAATGCATTCTCCCAAGAATAAGGTATGGATATTTTAGAAAAAAATAGACAATAAAGTTTCATGGAGGATGTACTCATTGTTGTTTTATTATTACGTGAACACAGATTGAAATGAAATTATTTTCCAAAATATTAGATTAACTGAATTATTGATTAATCGATTAATTTGGGTTGATTTAATCAGTCAACGATTTCTGTTCGATTAATCGTTCGCTGCTCTCACTCCGTCTTAAAAAGACCTTGTAAGTCATCTATTTTTATGGAGTAGATAGTATGTTAATCATAGATGCTTTTCTGCTTCATCAGTACCTGACAAAATCAAATCAAGTTTCAGCTTTTCATCTTATACGGAACATTAGAACAGACTATCAAACAGAACGTTTCCACATGCAATGAAAGCACATATTTTTTGTCATCTCACTCTACTGGATTTTGTAATATGAAATTATGCTGAACAGGTATGTACGAGACAGAAATGAATGAAATTGAGCAAAGGTGTTTTTAATGAATGGGAAAAAGGATTAATTGGTGAATTCGCGAAAATGGGGGACACTGAACACTATCGTGATTTTCGTGAATTTATTTAAATTTTTTCTTTACTTTTGTTGTGCGAATTGAACTTATTAAATTATTAGTAATGAAATTAGTTGGGAGTAGAAATAACTATTACTGCTGATGTCTCTAAGAAATGCGCATTCATTCAGCGCAAAAACACGAACTTGATGATGCTTGATAGCGAATAAATGCTTTAAGGATAAGTTGTTACTTGACTTGGTTGCATTATATAGATTTTTTCTCAAAAATCTTAGTTTGTTCGTGATTCTAACAAGAGTAGGTACCTCTTTTTGTAGAATGAAATTCCACACCACATAATATGTTAAAAACACGAAAAATATAATAGTAAGAAATAATACCTCAATGTCATCTAGCGGCTTATTTGACATCTCCAAAAACCAAACTGTACTGAATTTTAGACATAACATATATTGTATAAGCTGTGGTAAAAAACGATTTTAAAGAAATGTCTAACACAACAAACGATAGATCCATAGTTTATAGAAATAAAAAATCCATATTTTTGACTATATATGAGATACATTGGATCTCTGGATTTTCTTCTGCGTAGATATTCGGTCCCTGGTGGAACCACACTGGTCTTGACAACGTTTCGGCGGAATCACACCTGCCATCTTTAGGTCTAGCTTGACAATAGCTTATCCTTCTGTTTTCATATAGAAAATATAAATATATCTTAGGATTCTTAAAATTGAGTGAACATGTGCAAATCAATTGATGCGAAATTGAATTAATATAAGTTTTAAGATAATTCGTTTATTTTTATATTATAAATTACATAAAGCATAACAATGTATATGTACTCAATAAAAAATAATGTTTCAAAGATAAAATTTAAGTAAAACTGATAGTAACGATATGCAATTCCCTCGATAATCAAAGAAATGTTTTCATATTTTAAAAGTAAATGTATTAGATTACAATCCTCTGATAAAATATTGCAATGCCCATCATTTTTAATCACATTAATATGAAAAAGAGGTTTCAAACAGATTCGTTAAACTTTTAGGCTAAATAATATAATACCCATAAGTTGTTACTTACATCATAAAAGTACCTGTTAATAACTGTATTAAAATAAAAAAATAAATAAATATGGTATTTGTTTGATAACTTTATACAGGTTTGTTGAACTGGTGTATCCCTTGTTAAAACAACATTATGGATTAATTTTTTAGAACACACTTCAAAGCGATTTAAAATAAGCACTCTACATCATTCAATCTAGTTTCAAATAATCCACTGCCCATCTAGAGGGATCTAATTTCTTATTACCCAGTATATTTCTAAGTAAAGTCTCCACTCATTAGTTTTTTCTATTTTAATAATGATTTTTGTTCAAACAATATATTATTCTATCTATTCAGTCCCAACAAATCTATTTTTGAACAATGAACCGCTCTTTGCATACAAGACATTTCAAGAATCAAAGAGATCAAGTAATATGAAATGCAACAACTATTTTGATAATTGAACAATTACATTTGATTATTTTAAAGTTATGAAATTGAATGACAAACCGTACAATACAGCAAAACCAAGAAGGTTGTTCTTGTATATTAATTACAATACATTCAAGGATGCCAAGATCATAGGATGTGTTCAAGATTATGATTGTGGTGTTTTCGAATATACCATGTAATATAACATTGCTTCAAACATGATTTTGAAAATAAGAAAATCACGAATAGGATTATTTAACCTCCGAAAATGGAAATGTTTTATTATACATCTAAACATATTCCAAGTTGATTTGGTGAGTTTATTACAAGCAATAACAATAATTAATATTATATATAAGACCCATTGAAAATACCGACAATAGTACGAAATAAAACGTTCAAAATATTAAAATAACATCATGATACTCAATAACTGGAACAGGGCTCGAAAAATGCTCACTTCCAAACAGAAATACTACCCCCATTCTTCTTGAGATCATCTTGATAATATCTAGTTTTATTAACAAATTAAATTTACAACATAAGTACATATGGGTAACTCGATTAAATCCAGCTTTGGCATAGTCCCATAGCCATTCATAGTTAAGATCTTTGGAGGACTAAGGTTGGCAATTTACTTCTAATCACTCACATCGACGAAATAAAAAATTGGTAAACAGCGCCCAATTTTATATTATTGCTTAGGTCATTTAATTGGGATTCAATTAAGATTTTTTGCAGTGTGCGGATTTACTAATCCAGGTTTATTACATCATTAACGAGAGTAGTTTTTTGACAACCTGGGAAAATTAAGATGTGATATTTCAGTATGCTAGTTTTCGTCAAGATCCGATATGGAAGTATGGTTATCATCTACACTACAATGTTGTCAGGCATTCCATCAAGTGGATACTTGTAAATTGTACAAAGCTACATTGCCATAAAATAAGCATTCAACTTATATGAACCTTTCAAATTCCTATTTATTGGAATGACTCAAGGTTATAAGTATGTTCATAGTGAAAGTGGTTTAGGATAAGCATCAAAGGGTATCCCCGATTAGGATGGTCAAAATGCCTCCCTCCGCAAAATCTAAAATCGGAGTTATTACCTGTTTTGAACTGTCAAATAAACATATTTCCTGAGGTGGTGTGGTCGATACCACCACCACCCTCCCCCCCCCCCCCGACCCCCGTGCAGGAGAAAAACCATTTTTTTTTTATTTTTTTCTTTCATCTTCACGTATATGCAAAATTTTATCCCTCGTGCAAAAGTATGGGTATCAATGGTCACTTTCAGCACAAATTTTTGACCCCCATCTAGGTTCATCTAAGGCTCCAAAAACGTGTTTAAAACTTTAAAATCGATTTTTACAGCAACAAACCAAGTGGTATACCAAAGTTATATTCACCATCGTATTCCTGAGTAAAAAACCTACAAAAACTATACGAACATGATTTAGATAGGAGTGGTGGTTCACATGCAAACAGCGATTTTTTATGTTTTTTAAGGTTTTTTACTCTTTTTTATGTAAATAAAGGTATATATGAATCCAAAATTATTACTTATATTAGCCAGGGATGATGCACCTCTGATATATAATCATTTTGATATTTTGTTTGCTTTTTTACTTGCAAAATTCACTAATTTATAGGATTTCTAACCAACCAGTACGTGACATTTCCGTTAAGAAACGTATTTTACCTTCAATTCATGAATCATCTTTTTCAATATAAGCAGAATATTTATTGGCAATAATTGATAATTGGTTTCTCTCTGTATCGAAATAATTCTTTTTCTTTCTATTTAAAACGACTGAAATAGTTTTTTCTTAATTGTGTTGAGATTTTTTTTTAAATAAGTTATTCTGAAAGTGGTGAAGGAAAATTGTAAAAAAATAAAACTTAAATTTTTGTTATCGAAGCATAGAAATTTCAAGATGGCAACTTTCAATTCAGAGAGAAATCAATTATCAATTATTGCCAATAAATACTCTGCTTATATTGAAAAAGATGATTCATATAATGAATTGAGGTAAAATAAGTTTCTTAACGGTAATGTCACATACTGGTTGGTTATCCAATAAATTAGTGAACTTTGCAAGTAAAAAAGCAAACAAAATATCAAAATGTTCATATATCAGAGGTGCATCAACCCTGGCTAATATAAGTGATCCTATGAGAATCATTTTCTAAATTAGACTTTGCATATTTCACAACATGCTACATAATTTGAAATATTTTCAATATATAATGTGAATCAAATATAATTATATCACTAATTCATGACTCAATAAAGTATACATAGTCTAGTCTATCTTTCACATATTGAAACCTAGAAAGTACAGTACATTAAGACTTTTCTCAACTGTTAATGGCTTTTGTGAAAGTGTGGAGGAATTTTACAGGCCCTGTTCCCGAATAATAACGGTAAAATATATTTAAGTAGTAATACAATCTGGGCAAGGAATATTTGGCAAAGATATTTTTGCAAAAAGAATACTAATAGGATAAGAAGTACACTCTCGAGTATTTATGATTGATATTTTCTCCCCCATTTCTCACTTGAATTTTCAATATGTTTATTCAGTAGACTATGAAATTTCCAATAAATCTGATATAACAATTTATAACATGGCTGTCTAGAAATATAATTTGAATATTCTTCCAGTACCTATAAAAACATTAGAAAATACATGCACAAGTCAAATCAAAGACCTCTACATGTTATTGGATTTTTTGTTGTTAAGATATTAAACATTTCGGTTCTCCTCTCATGAACTAAATTGAATGGAGAATAAAATTAATTCATATCTCAGGACAACATATTTATCAATATATTAATGAGGAAAAGGTAGGATTTTGAAATATAATAAACTTTGCCAAATATACTTAAAATTATTCATAAATAATAACAATAATACACCGAAAATGTATAAATCTGCAGTAGAGGAATACAAAGTTCACTAATACTCTGTGCAATAATAACTATAATTTATAAAAATAAAGTCTGAAGGTAATATCATTTAAATAAATTATTAATAGTGAGCAAATTAAAATTGATAAAAAATAGTATACATTCAAATTTATTTAAGATTACTGCCATATATTGGAGGCCAATGTAGATGTGGCATTAGTTGATGACTGACAATTTAAATTCAGATTCCCAAACTGTTGTTGTAAATTAGGAGCGCCACAAAACGGATTGGGTTGCCCAGGGATAAAACTGGTGTTTTGCTGGAGATGTGGACCAAACTGATTAGCTCCTGGGAAGTGAGCGTTATTCTGAAAATTGGTAAATTGGGTTTGAGTAATTGGATAGTGATTAGGATTTGAAAATTGATTTGCTGATACCTGAACTTGATTATGTGTACTCCATTGGTTAGGAAACTGTTGGCTGGAGGCTTGAGTACCGACTCCATTTTGAACAGGATAGTTGTTTTGAGGGAAACTTGCAAATCCTTGAAAATTGTTTTGTACTGAGAAATTGGGCTGGTAAAGTGTTGACCCTAAAGGATTCTGAAACTGGTTGAAGTTGTTCACTGGAGCATTGGCATACAAAGATAAAATGCTATCCTTCGATAGCTTGACCTTTTCTTTTTCTGCAGGTACAGTTTGATTGAAAAAGCTCTCCTCTTCACTTTTAATATCATCTTTATTTTCTTGTTTATTTTCTGCTACAACAGGTGCAGAAAGGAAATTACTAAAACTATCTTCTCCATTTTGTAGGCCTAATAAGTCATTGTCTTTTTTCACCTCATTATTAATTATCCTATTAGGTTTAGGACTCGGATTTTTAGGTTTGGGTAGTTGAGGAACTTCTACAGAAGCGAATGGTTTCTTTTCGATTATGGTTTTAGTTTTTCTCTTTTGTTTCTCCATTTCATCATCTATTTCTTTTTCCCAGTTCACTTTAGGCAAAGTAGGTGGCACCCATTCTCTAGCTATATATTTTTTATGTTCATATTTTGCTCTTATGAACGATTCTAAACTAGAATCATTTTGAGGTCTTCTAAAATTATCAGGCAGGTTGGCTTCATATACTGCTCGAGCCCTGGAATTGCCCATTTGTTGCAAGGAAACCACTTGCTCCGGAGTCCAGCTATCCAGGTTCACAGACTTTACCCTTGAAATGTGCACTCCTAAATTCCTGTGAATCCCTGCACAGCGAATGCACAGGAATACCCCAATATTCCACGAAGCCCATCTTGGTCCTGAGAACAAATAAATTTACTAATTATTAATAGTTGTGAGAGAAATGTTAAAATTATCAATATTCATTTATGACCCGTGAAGTTGATTTATGATGATAATAAGTAAAGTGAGGCATTTATGAAATTTTCATATTTGGCATATTTGTCATATTATATGAAATTTCTCCGAATATTTCATATTTTTTAATTTTTAGCATATCTGTAACAATTTTACAAACAATTCCTCCCTATACAATTTAACCAAAACATTTTATTATTCTTGCGAGTAAAGTACATTTAAAAGCTCTCAATTTGTGTTGCTTGACTGGTTTTGCATGTAGCAGGTATAATTTTAAGAAAAGGACAATTACTGGTAAAACCCAATAATATTGTTGATGTTTAAAATATTCACTTAATCCGGAAGTAGGTACTAAGAATTAATTACCCGACACCGTTGGGGTCCATTTATTTGTTGCCAAACTAAGGGCATGAGGAGGGGCATAATTATTACAAGTTTTCTTTAAAGGTGTGTCGACAATTTTAGAGTTAATTTAAATTTAGATTTTGAAGTATGCCAGTGTGTCTATTTAGAATGGCAAGTGGTATCAAAGTGTCTATGTGGATTAAACCATTTTTAGAGTTGTCTATGGACATGGGACAAGGTGTGTCATGAAGAGGGTTTATTAAATATGCACAAGGTGTATTTTCCGTAACTTTTTAAGATTTCAAATATTAGGATTTTTCGGTATAAAGAGTGTTCCTTGCCTCTGGCATACAGGGTGTGGCAAACTTTGATCGTAGTTCCATAACTCCTTTGAAACAAAACTAAACAATTTTTTTGAATGAAACCGCTCAATGGTGGACAAAAGCACATATTCTAAAAAAAAATTTTTTCGTAGAATTCGGCTGGATAATTAAAAACGGATTTCAGGGTTACGTAGCGGTAATTATAACGGCACCAAAAAAATTGGTCATTTAATAATTTATGAAAAAGTAGGTTATATTTGCATAATTTATTATTGGGTAATCCTGTATACATGAAAATAATTATAGAATACGTGTTTTCGTCCACCATTGAACAGTTTTATTTAAACAAATTGATATGTTTTATTTCAAAGGAATTATAGAACTATGACCGAGGTTTACCCCACCCTGTAGTTCAATATGATTTGAGAAGTTACAAACAAATTAAATTAAAACTCCATGTTTTAAAATAAATAGGGGCTCGTATAATGTGGAAGCAAACTTAAGTTTTTTTACGCCCTGTGGCAAATAGGAGATAGCCACTATATGAATTGGTTTGTCAAAGATGTTAGGTACCTATTTGAAAAATTTGCTCTACATATTGTATTTTGTCTTTGTAGATTACATCTGAGAAAAGTTTCTAATAGAATGTTAAAACTGCATCACATGTGGCTAAACGAAATAAAGTGACATCTGAAAGAAAAAAGCAACCGTCAATATCAAAGTGCTTTCAATCTAATGTTGCCAAAACTTCAAGTGAGCAAGAATTCAGGCAAGATTTATGTCGAGCATTGGTGACGTCAAATATACCCTTATCAAAACTGTCAAACGATAATTTTCAATTTTTTTTGATTGTGAAAATTAAAATATTAATTTTTAAATAATTTCATATTTACATTTTTTTTTTCATATTTCAACTAAACTTCTTTCATATATATGATATATATTCTTCTTCATATCTGCCTCACTTTAATAATAAGATAATTTTGCAAGTTGTTTCATTAATATACTTATATCATGAACATGTCGTTAATGCACTTATAGATTCTACTGAAATGTTCTGAACATAGGAACAATAAAGAATTCCTCAACAACGACCTCGCTAGCTTTTACCTCGACTGATATTATTGAATTACAAAGAACATATTCATGAATGGAAAAATATTACAAATATCAGCAAGTACAACGCAAATCACAAGAAGAAATGAACAAAGCTGCTGACACCTGTTTCAGCCAGCTCTGAACTGTACTCAAAGGCAACTTTCCACTACTCCTCACCTCAAAGATACCAGATAACTTCAATTCAACCTACAGTTTGATACACAAGTATGTTTAGACGATGAGGGATGGATGAAAAGTTTTCAGAAAGAAGGAAGGTCAAAACATCTGACAACTCCAGCCAATTTTGTTTAATTTGAGATTAAATTATTTATACATGTAATATTTGTCTCCATACATGTATACATGCTTTGTAATTCAAAATCCCTCGAGGAAGCATATGTTATGCTATCACTGTTTATTCATTTCATGGAAAATATCCAGGATATATTGAAATAAATTTATATATTATATTAATAAGAATAATTAGCAAACTCAATAATGATGAATATATAGCAGTTATAGCACCTAGGAAACTAAACCCCAGCCTGGGCTAAGGTGCGGGATCATTACATTGTCTTGACTAAATAAAGAATAATACCAATTAATTTAACATACTAATGGATTGAACAAATATATATTTATAGCCATAAAGCCAACCAACATTTTGGAAACATTCAAAACCGTTTTATGCAAGACGTCATGTTGCCTCTCTGTACGGACGTCAGGATTAATCGATAAGGATGATCTTCATATGAGGCTCGAAAGTCAGACCACAGCCTATTAGAGGGTTAGACCATAGCTTACTAGAGGGTTAGGCCATAGCCTACTTTCTAGTAAGCTATGAGCTATGGTTAGGCCATGAGGTAGAATTTATGATGTGAACAACTCAGGCCGACTCTACTACTCTAAACGCGTTGTATTCAAATTTTATTCAGCTTTGAATAACATTTAAATTTACATTTAGGTATAAATAATTTGCTAATTTTCAATTATCGTATGATTATGATTATAAGCTCCAGGAAATTGAAATTGATAGAATCAAATTGAGACGATTTTGAACAAAGTCCGTTTTTTTCCTTCAAAAGCCAGCCAAATTTAGACAAATGACTGTATAGTTTTATGTTCAGCAAAAAATTAAATCCTCAAATTGCTGTCGATACTAAAACCTGAAACAATCTTCAGAACAGCAATCATATTTCCATTAAAAAGAATTAAAAAAAAACAAATGAAAAAATTCACTTAAATTTTTATTCTTCAATTTTGATCTTAAGTCATTGAATTAAAAATATCTTCTTCTTTGAGACAGGTTAGGGAATCAATCACATCACGATATTCTATATCTTTATCTTCATGATGTTTAGACAATAGAATTGATAATCCTGAAAAATAGTGGGTAGGTACGCCACAAGTTTACGAAGTTTTCTAAGCCAAACAAGAACAATTACAAATCCATCACGTTTTGTTATGTTGTCTTTTCTGAGAATGTCACCGTCAGGAAAATGTTTACTATATATGAATTTTTTATCTTGTCTTCCCTAATTATGTCACTGTCAGGAAAATGTTTATAATGTACATATAAATTTTTATTGGGAATGGAATCTATGAATTGCTCTAATTCTTTTTTGTTTCAAATTCTCATCTCGTGGAAAAGCATTATTGACATAATTGCTATTGCAATTAGATACACAATCCTTAAAAGGCATTCCCAGATAAAATAATACAAAATAAAAATAAGAAATGTATCTTACAAAAAATATCATCAAGGTAACAAAGGAAAAACACATAATAACAAGTTTAGGCACTTCCCAAACTACTTTCTAGGTGTACCAGAGCTGTATAAAATAAACCACTTCAGCAGTTACTAATAAAACAGAACCGGTCCCCTACAAATATTGGGATGAGTGGTTATATAAATAATCATATATAATTTTTAAGTTTAAGGAGTTCATACATTGAAAACAAACTATAGACACTAAGAAAAGATGTGAGAGCAGCACTCAAAAGCACAATCATTGTTTTGACAATTGTTTACTCTATTATTTAATTAATACTGTGTATAATGAAGCCCAGAAGGTATGGGTCCTTTTTTGGCTGAGGGGAATATTTTAGACCTTAGGCTGAATGTTTAATCATGTTCAATATTCATTTAAGCCAAATAAGTTCTAGAAATTATCAAAAACTGAGATTTAAGGAAGTGTCAATCATATACTACATATACCGGTTTTCATTAGGTATCAAATAATAAGTAGTGTATCATCGAAAACATTCTCAACGAATATTTCAGTCCATTAGAATTTTTCATTATAATAGAGGTAGATGATATATAGATAAAATTTGTAGTTTTTTGTTCCAACATCTTTCAAAGGCACTTAATGTTGGTTCTTACACTTGTGTGAAAATTCAGAGTATCATTTATGATACGATGGCCTAGCCTTAACCACAAGTATCCCAACTTACTTGAAATTACTAGTAAGTTTTTTGTGCTTGTTGAGGTACTGAAATCAAAGCAAGAGTTTGCACTTACCTGAAATTGGAATTCATCTTCAGAAATCAAAAACTGTTCTAACATGAATCTAGATAGAACCCATATTGAGGAAAATATTTCATATAAAGTTAAGAATTCAAATAATTTGCATTTGTTTGATTTGCACAATCTTATAATCATTTCATTGCCAGTTAATCATATAGATACATTTGGAATAACTCTTACACGTATTTAAAATTTATAAACTGATAAAAATAATACCTTTAGAATCACAATCTACACAGTATTTGTTATCTTCATCCCTCAATAAACCGTTTAATACAGTCTGGCATTTCTCCTGTAATTGTTTGGCCTTGTCTTTTTCAGTTTTTGTACTCATTTTATAGCATTTAAACGAAATTACACAGGAATTATAAATTAGTAATGTTAATGACGATTTCGGGGGTGGTTGTAATCTACAACAAAGTACAAACTTCACTCTACTATTTGTTCAATACGCGCATGTCAAACAAGGTTCCGATTTCACGATCAAATGGAATTCGATTTATTCAACTAATTTCCATTTCCATCTAGAGGATATAATTTGAACTTTTGTAGGTATCTAAGGAATACGAATACCACTTCTACAATTATATAATAATTTTAATAAATATAAATTACAACAATAGTACATGTGATGACATGACATGGAATACAACCTTCCTTCAATAATACTAGCTAATTTCAACATTTTATTTTTATTCTACACAGAAGTTCATGCTGGACCACCTCTATTAATATAGGCACACTCCTCCTCACTAATTGGTCGCCTTCTCCACCTTTGCGGAATTTCGAAATCATATATAGCTTCTCCGGCTTTCTTTGCTCCACCTGCAGTTTTATCTACATTTAAGGTTGCATGAGATTGCGCTGAACCGGACACCTTCTCCTGCCTACCTGTGCCATACCTAAATTTTATTAATGGAAATCTCAATTTAGAACACAGAGATATTGTTCGGTTAGAAATACAATTGGGCAACATTGTTACCTGAAACAAACAAAAAGTCAATAGAAACGATTCTTCAGAATATGTAAAAAGTCAAAAAAGCACAAACTTCTATAATTTCACTTACGTTACGGTTTAATTTAATTCACTTCGAATTCTCGCCTAATCTCCGAGATGTATATAAATATACAATAATAGTAATGATACGAAAAATACGTTCGTTCTTCGTTCGCTCTGTCGTATCGGAATAAAAGTAATAATACAATCGTAGGAAATAGAAATAGGAATCAGCTGATGAAGGAATTGCATCTGTCGCTGTCAACGAACACCGAATCGTATAGGACCCTTGACCTTGAACACTAGTAACACTATATTATAGTGTTGAAAACGCTTATAGTTATAGTGTCCTATTTCACCACGGTCGGGAGACCTTCGAGACAACGCCGATCGACCGGAGGCACGTTACAAGAAGTGTGGCTTGCGAAGGCAACTATCGCTCAAGGCAGCGCTAGTTCGAATCGAGACAGGGAGCAGTTCTGGTCGGGCACTACGTCACGTCAGCAACCACTTGATCCCGCAACGAGTTTCATCTCTGGCTAATCATATGTGCGAATCATGTTGCGGATACACAAAAAATGTGTGCTATAACTTCCACTGTTGGAATGTATCAAATATAAACAGCTGAATTGTTAAAATAGTTAGAAAACCGTTAACGATGTTGACAGGACCTGATGAAACATCGAAAAACTTACTACTTCTGAAAAGGTCGTTCATATAAACAGCGACGGATGCAGAATTTGAACAATCTTCTTCTTCTTCTTCAATTACGTGAATGGCCTCAGCAAATTTGAACAATGGTAGTGCAATGACCACTGAAATGAATATCATTTGGGATCAGGTGTTTTCAACACCCTCCGCTAGTTTCTTTGCATTCCACCCCGCACCACAGTGTAGTATTTCTGAATTAACTTGTTCAAACTATCCTTGTTTAGAATCTAATGTAACCTATTTTGTTTATTTACTTAGGCCGGGTTGTACCAAAGTTAACTAATCCGTAGTTCAACTGAACTCCGGTTCACCCGTGAACTCCGTTTAGTCGATTAGACGTTGTCCCATAGAGGTGAAGAATAGAGTTCTTGAAGGTGCTATATTTTTGACTCCGTCCACGGTCGTACATACAGGTCTGGGAACTCGAAGCTGTTTCCTATGTGAGAAGTGACTCCGCTAAGCGTCAACTGTCGCGTAGTACCAAAAAGGGTGGCGTAGTAGTCGAAGATTGATCTCTGACACTATACGCCATGTTCTCTGACAACTGTCATTCTTGACTTGTAAACACAAGGAATACCTGCGTTTTTAGAAAAAAATGACGAAACCGTGCATTGTGTCGAAATGCAAAACGGGGTCCAAAAGTGTAAAGTAAGAAACTTCTGTTTTTGAAGTGCCGAAAGATGCGGAAATGCGAAAAAAGTGGATGCTTGCGATTCCGGAAAGAAATCGTTTTAACGAGGTCTTTTATGAAGTTATTTTTAAGGTGAGTAATACATTTTGACAAGAGTAACAGTTCTATTCCTCTCTCAAATCAGAATAGTAAATATTGCGTTACGAAAAAAATTATTTTACTTAAAATGTGCGGTTATTATCTATCAATCTTTGTATTGTGGGGCTTGAAATTTTAACGATATGACGCCTAAACCTGACGTCAAACTTCGATCCAAGCGCTAGCTAGTGGCTGAGCGAGGGACTACGAGTTTGGCGACGCGTAAGAGAGTCATGTCAAACATACGAGTTCCCAGACCTGTATGTACGACCGTGAACGCTTTTTACGTCTATTTATAATTACCTCTATGGTTCAAACTGACTTATGTGCTGCTTAATAGTTTCGAACTTTGAATTTCAAACAGAAGACTAAAAGAATGTTGACCTCTCTAACCTCAATATTTGATTTATTTTTGTTTGTAATTTTATCTAGCGCTCAAGTTCTAATATTTAGTTTGTTTAGTCTGAGACTCAAGTGCTCTAGTAGTAGGTTTAGTCACAAATCAACTCTTTGTTAATATACAGTGACTCTTTGCATAGAGTCACTGTAGTAGTAGATACATCAAATATTTTTTCAAATTTTATTATATTTGTGAATTGTCAATTAACATTTAACTGTGTGAAAAAATTAAAAGGAAGATGTCCAACCATAATAAATCTTGGTATAAGAAGAAATATTCCTCATCTACCCCAAGAAATAAACTGAATGAAGTAAGTTCTTTGGATAATGAACCTTCATACGACTTTTATGGATTCAAGTTATATTATCCCGATGAAGGTAATCTACCAACACAGTTTCACTTGCATCAAACTGTTTATTTATTACATAAAATTAAATTATTCAGAACAATTATAATGTAAAATCCATTTTTTCAGACAATGTTGATGTCAAAGAAATCATTGAGAAATTAGGGATATGTATAGAGTTCATAGAGAGGAATATTGGTACTTTCACATTAAATGTAATTGAAAAAGAAAAGGCTTTCCGACTACATTATAAATTGATTTGTGAAGAAGATGAATTGCTCTCAAAATGGTCAACTTTGAAAAGTGATATTGTCAACAATACAGAATATTGCTTGAATTGTTTTGGACTTGCGATGCACCAAACGATTTGTAAAGACTTTATTTCCAAAACTGATGAACATGATGCTCAAAAGTGTCTTATTATAGGGAAAATTAGAGCTAGACTAGAAAATTATGAACCTATCATACAACTGAAGGATATGAAAGTTAATTATTATGGTAAGATACTTTATTTTATACACTTATTGAGATTATGACATTCTTGATGTTTATATATTCTGAACTGAAGTTGATGATTGATAAAAAATTTTTTTTAATGGAGCAAGTTCTATTCAAGCAGTTCATTCTGTATCTCTATATTTATTGAATCTTAGTTGATAATCTGTCGTTGCCTGGTTCTACAGAATCAAAGAATATTTGTCACTCCATCCTTAGCACCCCTAGGACTCAACTTGGAGCATCAAAATTATCATGATTCATCTCAGTGAATCTACCTACATATTGGTTGTTTTCTAATACTTCCCCCTTCCAACCCACCGTTAGGAGTGTCACTATATATCTCAGCTACCCTGAAAATTATGAAATCAATCTACACAAATTATGGTTGTTTACAATTGTTTTTACTTGTCACCCACCACAACACTAGACCTGTACTTTGCCTTAAACTGCATCAGGAGCGTCACTATTTATCTCAGAGATTTAAAAAAAAATAGAATCTACACAAATATCAGTCGTTTTTGATAATTTTTGCATATCACCCTCTTCCCACCGCACCACTAGACCTGAACTCACACTTGAATGGCATCAGGAGTGTCACTGTTTATCTCAGCGACACTCAAAACTATGGAAGCGACAGAAATATCAGTCATTTCCAATTATTTTTACAGGTCATACCCTTCCTACCCTGCCCCTAGGACTCATAAAACCATTTGATGCAAAAATAAATGTTGAAAATGCTTGGAAGAGTAAATAAGATGTAATTTTGTGTTTTAGGAAAATTGGCTACTGTTCGTGGTACAGTTATTAAAGCTGGTAGTGTTAAAATACAATGTCAGTATATGGCATTCTCATGCAATTTATGTGCTGGTCATCAGCTCGTTAAACAAAACGATGGCATTCACACATTACCCACAAAATGTTTATCAAAAGGTTGCAGAGCAAATTCTCACTTTATTGCACTACATTCATCTCCTTATACAAAAACCATCAACTGGCAGGCTCTGAAAATTCAAGAACTGATAGGCGATGAGCAGGTTGGTACTTTTTCCAGAAATTTATTTATTTTTTTTCTTCCAACTGTATTTTTTTCTTTGTATTCAATACTAATGTAGTGAACATTCCAAAAACGGTATCTCTATTTTTTCACTCATTTCAGTAATTATTGTGAACTGTAGCCAAAAATAGGGTTTCAGAATTATCTCTATATAAAGAACTCCCAGTCGAACAGTTCAGTTGTCCAATGACAGTAAAGCAAAATTATTGTTATTATTACATAGCTTTGACAGTGTTACATTTTTAGGCTAGCAACTCGAAATCTTGAAGAAGAAAAAATATGGAAAATGTCATAAATATTTCATGTATATGTGAATTGAAAAGTAAAAGTAGTAGTGTAGTGAGTGGGAATAGCCTATCCGTTTTACACAAGGATAAAGCGTAGCATCAACTGCACCGCACCTAGGTGTATTAAAGCTCCCAAATCAGTAACTGTGAACGAATGTAAGATGTATATCGTATATCTACTCTCTACTACTATGAAATGTTAGACGTTTTATCGTCTGGAAAGAATGCTCCTATTCTTCAGCTTTTTCATTTCTGAGCGAAAAATAACTATTGCTTAATTTTGAATATAAAACCAAACTAAATCCAAATAATTTTATATAAATTCTCAGCAAATAGGTTCCAATATACCAAACGATATTGTAAAAATATGCCAAGAGTAATCAATGTTCTCATCGGGAGAATTTGGAGCAAAAAAATACTAAATACCAGTAAGTATATAACATTATCATTGTTATATAATTTTTATACCGGCATTGAATCAAATACTGGTAGACCATTGACCATTACATCATTAATATTACGTCACAGTTTCTACCATGATTTATTCAGATACCGGTACTGGTTAATTCAATTAATACGCGCTTAATTCAAACCTATGTACTGGCTTATACCAAGGTCATGAAATTGTGAAACATTTTAAATCATGTTCTTCTAAGATATTCTGGATACCTTCAGCATTCGGGTTGGTGAAAAGTCTCAAACACAAGACATCGATGCAACTTTGAGATTTTGATTCAACAGGTTTTGAATATACAATTATTTCAGTATGAAAATGGAAGAACACCCCGAACACTAGACTGCGAATTAACTGAGGATTTAGTCAATTGTTGTATGCCTGGAGATGATATTACAATTACTGGTGTTATTAAGGTAAGATCTGTTTCCATTTCAAATATTTTAATTATATATTTGGCTAACAAAGTTCCACGAGTTCCTAACACTAACCGTGTTCAAAATGAAATTGATTTATTTTTGTTTATATTTCCTGTAAACCAAGAAACGTTCTAAATTACCGGTAGGTCATCCATAAATCAAAATAGTGTATTGTCTGAAACTGCACGATAAAAAAAGAAATGACGTCATAGTAATGTAGTGTGCTATCTTCGCCAATCCAGGAAATTCCATTTTAAAAGTTTCCAAGGCTGCCGGATAAATCAGTCGATTTTATTCAATATTTAAATTTTAATAGAATTAAACTCTAGAAGTACAGAGACAGTTCTACCTATATTTTTGGCAAACTAATTGATATACAGTGAAAATATCCAGTTGCCATCATCAGAGTAAACTGTTTACTCTGATGATGGCTAATTAGCACTTAGTGTTATAGTGTTATCCACAGTGTGAACTCTTTTATAGTTTGACTATAATTCGATTGATTCGTGCAACCAGATTTCCAGTATTTTCATTGAAAATATGTGATGGATTTGACCATAACCAAATTATAGATAGATTACCTTTTCTTTGCCATAACATACTGAAATGTCACATCATACATTATGTACTTTATCAGAATTGTATTTAGTCAATTGATCAATCAGCCATGTCACGTCACGACTAATATATAATAGGTTACTAATTTTCTGGACTTTCTTTCCAGGTACAAAAAGGATTGATTGCAGTGAAGAGTAAGCAACCATCATTGTTCTCACTCTATTTAGATGCCGTTTCTGTTATAAATAACAAGAATCATAGTCAAGGAAGTTATGGGGCATCTGAAAGAATTACCTTCAATATAAATGATTACTACGCCATTCAGGTTAAAAGCACTTTATTCAATAATTTACTTATATACGTTATTTTGAATATTTATCAATGTTGTAAATTTCAAAATAGATATTTATAAAGTATTGATTATGCTTAAATGCACGTTCAAGCAAGAACTTATTCTGCGAACTGGTAATATTCCAGCAATTATCGAATATTTCGAAAAATTATATTGGGAGTGCCGCCGGCGGGATGTTAAGACCTACAGGCGACTTCAAATCCTAAACAGGAACAAATCTAAAACTGGCAACACAGTGTAGTCCGCTAATATTATACGGAAGGTCAAAATGTCCTGATTTCAACGGTACATTTTTTAAATATATGCCTAAACCGACCAGAGAAGTATGTAATAGCAATAATTAGTTGATGAATTTGCATAAAATACATAAATATTGTATTGTGATGTGAATTGTTTGGTTTTCCTAAGTAGGCTTATGTTATAATTTTAAAATTGAACTGGTCTTTTCTTGTTGGCAATTCATTAGCACTACTGAACACGACACTGAATAATATATTGCCGAAAAATTCCAAAATGAAGTGTCAATAATTCTTTAGAACTAATAGGAAAAATTAAGCACATCAAACCACCTTCCAATGCCAAAATAATTTCATTTGACTAAAACACCTGTTCCCTAGTTTTCCACCTTTAGAAGCTATAAATATTCCAGGAAAATTAGAGTACTTGAAACGAGAATAGTATTTTCACTTTAAATTCTCAAAAATATTGAATAATCATTTAATGGGAAACACGTATATTGGTCATAAATTTTAGATTCCGTTTATATTAATATATAGAATTTATAATTCTGAATAATTATATTGTTGTATAGGAATATAGATAGTACCGGGTGTAAACTTCCATGTAGTGTAAGGATCAGATTTGCATTCATTTCAATTCATTATCCGCGTTTTTCATTTGAAACAGTGCATATTTAATGTCAACATAAGATAACGAAACAGATGTCGTAATAATAAAAACCACGGCACAGAATTTAGGAACTGGTGGAGCATCATTCGCGCGAAAAGATCTAAAAAGGGGTCGGCTGGAACTAGTGAGGGCGACTAGACCAGCACCTGGATTTGTATAAAAGAACGACTCGCAAGTTATATTAATTGATTAGTCAGACAGCCTGGATAAGAGTAAGTTGAGGGAGTCTTCCGAAGTGAGTAATCTTTGTAATGCCAAAATCGAAAAGAAGTGTTCCGCCAGTTACCATTGAAGTATTAGGTAAATAGTCATTTTGATAATTGAGCTAGTACATTGAGTTCCATTGTTTTGCTCGCGGTACAGCCTTGTAATATCAAATATCGGTTAATTAGTAATAGTAATTGTTATATTGTACCTGATAAGCTTATCCTGTTCAGATTTCCATAACGTCCCGATAAAACTGATTGTTTTCTGTACCGATAAACGTATAATTGAATTTATTAAGTAATTGTATTGTGTCAGAGGGTGTGAATGATTAGAGTGAAAGGGAATCACGACACATCAATATCCATTGTACACGCTGTGTCTACCCGGAAGTAAAGTGTATTGTTGACAAGGTGATTATAGTTATAATATGCTGCGACTACCCGGAAGTTAGACTTATAATTGTAATAAATTGGGTAGTGTATAAATGCCTGAAAGAAGTGCAGAATAAATAAATCTCAGTATTCACCATGATTTAAAAGTACCAAAAAGATTACTGATATTACGCGGGCGTTGTCTGGATATTGCGTAGGAACCACTACAACTCAAATACCTGCTTTCACTTGCTCTGCTTGATTATCTCATGCACGATAAGTAATTTGATAACAGTAATTAGTGCATGAATAGACGTTTTTAATAAATACCCGCATGATTATATGTTTTCAAGGCTATAATAAGGTAATAGCCTGCTTGGACCTCTTTCTTTGCGATTATTGTTTCTGAGCTTCCTTGAGCTTCCCCTGAATCGGGATAAATTATTATTATATCGACAGAGTCAAATAATTATCAATTTTAAAGCTTCCTGCATAAATAAACTTATTACTGGGTAGTTCCGTGTTTGTTTAACATGACTTTCTGCAACATCATTTAAGTAGCTGAGAAGTAACCAAGTATCAATTACAATTAAAGCTTGCAATTCTAATACTATTCAGTCTGCCCTGTTGACCCCTGGTTACTTACTCCACTGAGACTAGACTGGGACAAGGCTATCTATGAATAGCACTGTGATACGCTTTGTGGTAAGGACTCTAGCAGAACCCTCAATGAGGAGTAAACATTGCAAAAATCTGGCGCCCGAGAAATCAACATAAAGTCAATTATATTCAGATCTGATCAGATTTGTAAACAATGCGACGTATGTACTAAGGAGAAATGCGGTGCTTCCTTTTTTACTCCCGGGTTGTATTAAAGTTGGCTGTGTTAGACCCCTCGGCATGTCAGGAAATATAATTAAAAACAAGTTATAATAGTAATGGAGAATTAAAATCAGCATCTTACCCTCAGATTCTCTCTTATCGAAATAAATTTAAGGACTACGACAACTTCTCAAAGTATGCATGAATGATATTTCATTATTGCGATAATTCAAAGGGTACTTGCAACACATGTTTTCAATTTCAGCACCTAGAATTTTCATTGAAGTGCGTAGCATAATGCTCGATATTTTGCTTGTATATTTTTTTCTATTTTCTCACATTCCAATCACTGGTCTTATTTAATATATATTGCAATTGCAGAGAAATTTCTCGATGAGTTCATTACTTCTTAGATAGATGTATTTCCATTTCTTTTTTTAGAAAATCCATGCGGAACCCATGCTTTTCCGCTATTTAGTACAATCTCTGTGTCCAAATATTTATGGTCATGAAATTGTTAAAGCAGGATTCGTGTTGGCACTATTCGGTGGTACAAAATCTGATACAGTTAGAGCGGAATCTCATGTCCTTGTGGTGGGAGATCCGGGTCTTGGCAAGTCCCAAATGCTTCAGGCCTGCACAAATGTTGCCCCCAGAGGTAAGATTTCAACATTTCCTACGACATTAACTCTTTTACCTAAAATACATGAGGTTTCTAAAAAAAATCTTAAAGATGAATGTTTACTGTATCATTTTCAGTGATGTTTTCAAGGTATTTACGTATGTGGGAATACAAGTACAAACTCTGGATTGACTGTGACATTAACTAGGGAAACAGGAAGTGAATATGCTTTGGAAGCTGGTGCACTCATGTTGGCTGATCAAGGATGTTGTTGCATTGATGAATTTGATAAAATGCCAACCCAACATGCAGTAAGTATTTCCTGAAAGTGTCACTCGATTCGGCATAAATGATTTTTTTATTTCTGTTCAACCAATTCTAGAAAAAATAATATACTATTGAATCATGCTTTACTTTCTTAAAAAAAATGTATAATGATCACCTCCTAAGTTTTGTGTGTATTTTTTATATTTTTGATTTTGTTTGTAGTTGAAATGTGAAAAATCATGTCTTCCGGATGGATTCCGCGTCACAATAGCTCGACTTGATGCCGACGTTTCGCCAACCATTACAGGTGGCATCTTCAGGGCAGGCTTGGAGCTTGAACTGAAACTGGTTCTACTGGTTTCTGTAGCCGTATTTATTGTAGGAAAAATCCTTCACGCTACATAGTTCACTGCCTTTGTTCCGGTGGTTAACTTCGTTCCGGCACCTGACCCTGCCGTTGTGCGATCATGTGCGAAGTGGAATTTTCGAGTATGGGTTTCCAAATGTTGGGAAGGTAATATCCTGAGACACGGTTCAGATTATTCGGATGTTTTAGGATTTCTATAGCTTCAAGGATTTTTCGCTGATAGAAGTTTGGGGCTCGGACTAGGATTTTAGTATCTTCAAAAAGGATTTGATGATTTGTGTTAAACTTGTGTTCCGCAAGTGCAAGTGCACAAATCATCAAATCCTTTTTGAAGATACTAAAATCCTAGTCCGAGCCCCAAACTTCTCAGCGAAAAATCCTTGAAGCTATAGAAATCCTAAAACATCCGAATAATCTGAACCGTGACTCAGGATATTACCTTCCCAACATTTGGAAACCCATCCTCGAAAATTCCACTTCGCACATGATCGCACAACGGCAGGGTCAGGTGCCGGAACGAAGTTAACCACCGGAATAAAGGCAGTGAACTATGTAGCCTGAAGGATTTTTCCTACAATAAATACGGCTACAGAAACCAGTAGAACCAGTTTCAGTTCAAGCCTCAAGCCTGCCCTGAAGATGCCACCTGTAATGGTTGGCGAAACGTCGGCATCAAGTCGAGCTATTGTGACGCGGAATCCATCCGGAAGACAAGATTTTTCAAGATTAGCTGTCCGCGGAAGTCTACTATCCAAGAGTTGAAATGTGGTTATCAATGGAATAGTATGAAATCATTCTTTCATGATGTTACCATGAGCCACCCAATTACGATAGTTATTCTTCAAATGAGCGTTTTCTATACTCTGTTCGCTATAAGAAAGAAATGACATCATAGTAGCATGTGATAATGTTGTCTGGTTTTGTAGAATTGCATGTTTTTGAATACAACTAACCCAAACCCTTCTTAAAATAAAAATGAATTCGCATTTTATCATACCTTTACTCCCCTTTAGCTTATTGCACTACCACATTAAAATAATAAATATCACATCACTGCTTTACACACCTTAGTTCCTTTAAATTTTGCACATTACCTAATAACACGGAATTATTCACTTTATCAAACTAACTATTCACTTCAACTATAACACCTTAAAACACTTAACACAGTTATACTTAATGTTACCTAAGAAAAAAAAATTAATATTCAGATCAAACCACTATTCTACACTTGTTCCACATTCATCTACATCTACAATCACTTCAGCCCTTTGATTTATTGTTTATGATACTATTTCCCCTGTTTACCACAGTACACAACGTAAATTTAGGTAGAATAACAGTTCTGAGAAGAACTCAAAATTTAGATTCACACCAAATAAATGAACGGTCGAGTCAATTGAATAAAATCGACTGATCAATCCCGTCTACCTTGGAAAGTGTTACCACCTGTTGAATTGAGATAGTCCTTGTTTGACGAAGATAGTGCGGCACTTTTTGAGGAGGTTGATCAAATTAATGGGTTGCACTAAATTATTAACTATGACGTCATTTATTTCTTATCGTGAACAGGGTATAATATTATGTACACAAATTATTTCAATACTATTTAAACGTAATGAAAGCATAGAAAGGTCAAATGTGATGTGGGATATGTGGGAAATGTATACCCCAAATATAACAATCATGCTGTAATAATTTTTCAGTGCTTACTAGAAGCTATGGAACAACAAAGTATCAGTATTGCAAAAGCTGGGATTGTTTGTACCTTGCCTACAAGAGCAACCATTCTAGCGGCAGCTAATCCCGCTGGAGGCCATTATAATAAGGCAAAAACGATAGCAGAAAATCTGAAAATTAGTTCTCCTATGCTTTCAAGATTTGATTTGATTTTTATACTTCTAGATAATCCTAATGAGGTATGTTAGTTTTACTTTCTTCCGTTATAATATTGCCATGTCTTAATATTTCATTTAGAGATAAAAAAAAGTAGAAAGAACGTTGATAGAACTGTAAAACAAATTACACCCAACTTAAAAATACAATATATTAAATGTCAGATAATGAATTCTATAAAATATTCAACTAAATGGTTACAAGTTTGAAAAATAAAACAGATGGCGCCAAAATCGAAAATTCCATGTGACATTTGTGATGTACCATCTTTAACTAGAACGCATTAAAATTTTCTGACTGATATATATATATATATATATATATATATATATATATATATATATATGTCATTCAGTTGTTTTGACATCCATCGAAAGCAACCTTGAAGATTTTTGTAAACATGGAAAAAAGTGAATTTCGCTGTTCTGAAAACAATGGTGACATTATTTTTAGACTAAACCTTGTGCTCAATTCCCTAACCTCAGTTAAGTGTCCGAAAAAACGAGATAATCGGTCTAAATTCTACTCTATCGAAGATAGCGATCTGAAATTGTAAAAGGTAATAATAAATCAAGGAATCGTGCAAACGTCTTGTTACTTGATGTACGCGAAAGAAAATTGCGGTTACTCCATATTTTGCTCTATTTTTTCATTTTGATATCTCCAGTAGGTGCAGGGAAATTGCACTCATGTTTTATTTGGAGGCTTCTGGGTGAAAAAGTTTGAAGGAGCCCTTCAAGGTCCAAAACAAAAAAGTTTTGTTCGACCCTAATCTATAAGGACAGGTCAGGGCGAGAGGAAAAAGTCCTATACGATGCTTTTTAAATGATTGCGGCCAAATAGAAGTGGCTAGGATGAACCTAACAGACTCCAGAAGTGTACGATTTCCGCGTCATCTGTCGATATTAAATTTAAAAATTAGGTAATACAAACTCAATTCCTTTCCAAAAAAAATTGTCCTGACTTTCAACATCGCTGACAAAATTTAGTCAAGGGAAATATTAAATATGAAAGAAACTCAGATTATCAACTTGCAAATATATATATTTGCAACTGGGTCTGAATTTGCTACATCAAAGATAGATTTTTTCTTCTGACTAATAACTTATGTTTACATACGTCTTTGATAATGGTATCGCAGCTTTAGAACAGTTACAAATTTGTTCAGTTGCAATGGTACCTACCTGTATCAAGTGGTTCTCGGTACACATAATGCATTCAGCTAATCCCAAAATATCTGAATTGTGCTTGTTACTTGGGACACCACAATCTAACGAATCCATAAGTCTATCAATGGTTGGATAACATATCTGAAAATATTCATTAAGAGCGATTAGTTGCTCTGATTTTGACGAATTACATGAAATGAAGATTGCATGAGATAAACGTTTAGTGAGTATTCATATTAGGGGAGCGAAGGCGTATACCCTACAACCAACCAAACATGACCACCATCATCAATTATCTGCAACTGGCGTGTAATTACGTACATCGATCGTATAATTGCATACAGCACCTTTAAGTTGAAAATTGGTATTTTTTGGAAATAAAGCTGTTCATTTTAATTTGCACACAAATAATTCTTCGCAGAATCGTCACCACTACACAAAGCATGTGTACGAAATAATACGAACCCGAAGTTTTACTTTCAACGACCTGAAGTTACAAAATTATATACAATAAAGTGGTACATCGGTCAAGCTTTTAAAGTACGTAACGAAGCCTAAATTTTGAAATATTATTTATTTTAGATCAGGCAGTAAATACGAATATTACACGTAAACTCCGGTAACACTTCATTAACATTATTTCTTGCGTGGAAGAAACATAATGCGAACCAAAGCATCGCTTGTTAAACATTATAGGGACTCTTCACTATCGATTGGAACGATTAACAAGTGGTTTACTGATTTTTGTTGTGGTAGTATGACCACAAAGGACGCCGAACGTTCTGGTAGTCCAATTGAGGTTACAACGCCAGAAATCGTCGATAAAATCCATGGTATGATATTGAACGATCTCCGAGTTAAAGTGTACGAGATTGCTGAGACTATGGGCATTTCAACCGAACGGCTACGGAACATTTTTCATACATTTTTGAACATGAGAAAGCTATCTGCCAGATGTGTGCCGCATTTGCTCTCTGTTGACAACAAGCGCTATAGTGTGACAATTTCAAAAGAGTGTTTGGTAATGTTCAAGCGCGATAAGAAGGACGTTTGGCGCCGTTTCGAAACCGTGATCGAAACATTGTAGTATAGGAATCTTCCATCCCTATACGAGACTACCTAAAAGCCCTAAATTATAGAATGCGACCTTATTTCTATTAGTAATGTAATTAAGTATATGTTTATATCTCATAGCTGACCCACAAACAATATGTTTACTGTTGCGTTATAATAAACATATTGTTTAGCATAAGTTACCTTGACATAGAGAGCAGGGTATCTCGAAGTACTTATTGATAAATCGATGTATATGCTAAGACTAGATTAACTAGGACATAATAACAATAACATCACATTACATTATTATATCTATAAGTAGAGCATAAGCATATCATAATAATTAGAATAATCAAAGATATCATATTGAGAGATTGATAATGATCACTCATCGTGTACATTAGTATTTGTACTATTATTATTTCGTAGAGCAAGACATTAAGTCGTAATGACGTCAAGCTCTACATTAAGTAAAGTATAGCTTTTATAAGTGTGTGTTTCAATTACTATGCCTCCACCAGGACCACGGGTCAGCTTAGGGCAAACCGCCCCGACTTTAAGAGCTGATCCCCACAACATGGATCCATCACAACACACCAGAGACCAAAGAACAGTCGAAACTGGACTTGTCTTGACGAATCGAAGCCGAAAAAGGCGAAAGTGGGTTTATAGGCCAACAAAGTCATGGGGACAATTTTTTTGGGGTGCACACGGTTCATATCAATTACCTTGAAACGGCAAAACGATCACCGGTGTATATTATGTAGACCTGTAGGGTCGATCCGACGCTGATTTGAAGCGAAAGGGGCCGCATTTGGCAAAGAAAAAGTGCTCGACCACCAGAACAGCGCACCGGCGCACAGGTCCGCAGTCTCAATGGCAAAATTGCATGAATTGGTTCGTCATTCTCCAGATTTGTCCCCCTGCGTTTTTTATCTATTTCCAAACTTGAAGTAATGGCTCGGCGGAAAGAGATTTGGCTCCAACGATGAGGTCAACACTGAAACAAACGCCTATTTTGAAGGATTACCGAAATCGTATTATTTGGAAGGGATCGAAAAATTAGAAAAACTTTGGACGAAGTTATCGGGCTACAAGGAGATGTTGAGAAATAAAATAAGTTTTGACCAAATAATCATTTCTTGTTTCATTTTTCAGGGACTTTTCACCTTGTCATCGTATAATAAATTTTTCCGATTGATCACTCGTAAGTGGATAAACTGATTGGGTATAATTACTTTGAAAATAGATCCTAACCTCAAAAAAATAAAGGTATTGAATTTTTCCAATAAAGATGCAATAAATAACCTAAAAATTATTCTATATTTACAAAAATGGAGGAAACATGTATCACTATGCTACAAACAAGTGGTTGACATAAAAAACGGGTTCTTACTAACAAAATCCGTTATTTTCAAAAAAAATTAATGCTCGCCAAAATATTCAATACGCTTTAGACTTTAGGTTAGGATCCATTTTTGAAGAAATACGCAATTAGTTCGATAGTTTATTTCGTCATTACGAGTATTTAATTATTTTCTAAGACTAATAGAACCGGAGATATAAAAAAAATAATGCTGATATGCATTAAAAATACATAATTATGCCCTGTTTTACACATTTTTCAGTTTCCGGTTCATCTTCATATAGGCATTGATTTATATTAATCAATGATATAGGAATATAATTAAAAATGCAACTCAGCTCTTGCATCACTTTTCGGCACTTTTTTCGTTTAATTTCCCTCTACTACACATTTTTTATTGATCGGATATTCCTTCTAAAACAGCTTGGAAGGTAATTAAAAATATATTTGACAATGACAAAACAGTCAAATATACCTATCTTGAATACGGCGACATCGAGAGCCCACGGGAGATTGCTTCATGCTTCAATGATTTCTTCAGGGATGCACCTTTCAACAACAAAAAATACATCTAATAACAATAAATTTGAATCAAATAATTATTTCTATTTCCATTCACTAATGAGGATTTGAGTACAACTATTCGAACTAAACTTGATAAAGTAAAACATCTGCCGGTTGTGATGATGTTCCCAGTTTTGTTCTAAGAAGAATCAACAAGTCCTTTAAATGTGGTGTTTTTTATGAATGAATTATTTATGTTATGCCTGATGAGTGAGTTTGTTCATATTAAGAATTAGTAAATATGCTATGAAAATGTGAACATGAACCTCAGTTATGAAGCAATTTGAGCAGTACCACCTTACACAAAAAGAGGGGGGGGGGGTGAATTTTGTCAATGAGGATTTCAAATATTATTTACTTTCCAGGAGCTAGATATGATGTTGTCGAAACATGTGTTAGCTGTGCATTCTAAATCTGAAACTAATAATCCATTATCAGGGGGATTGAGCAAGCTAGCACAAACTCCTGCTGATCAAACCACTATCATGTAAGTGACTTTTATATCTTTGTCCAATAGTTGAAAACATGGAAAATCTTGGCTTCCGGATGGATTCCGCGTCACAATAGCTTCAATTGATGCCGACGTTTCGCCAACCATACAGGTGGCATCTTCAGGGCAGGCTTGAGACTTGAACTGCAACAGTTCAACAACAGTTTCAGTTCAACCCTCAAGCCTGCCCTGAAGATGCCACATGTAATGGTTGGCGAAACGTCGGCATCAAGTCGAGCTATTGTGACGCGGAATCCATCCGGAAGCCAACATTTTTCAAGATTAGCTACCCGCGGAAGTCTACTATTCAAGAGTTGAAAACATGTTAGAAAAATATGTCTTAGAAGCTCTGTGTTGTAGTAGGGTCGTACCTAGGCAGTGGCTCATATCAAGTATTTATTGTATGCCGATAATCTATTGATGTTGCTCTATTAGGAGGCTAACATTATGCGTGTTATATTGGCAAAATCTGGCGACGAATGCTTAAAAAGTTGTAGAAAATTGAACCAACCAGTCGCTGGGGTCATGCGGGAAAAATATTCAAACAAAAAATGACATGACATAAGATTTTCTATTCAATAACGCCGAAATTCCGTTAATTCAGTCAAATTGTTTGCGTTTTATTCTAATTTAAATGACTAGAAAATACCCGTTGTTTCAACATATTCGTTCCCTGACTGAGCTATGTTGCAGGGGAAGATTGCAATTACAACAAGATGAAACAATAGAGTTTTTACCACACGATCTATTTCGAAAATACATTGCTTATGCTCAAAAATACGTAAATCCACAACTCTCAGATGGAGCGAAAATTATCTTGAAAGAATTCTACCTACACTTGAGGAAACAATTTCAAACTGGTGATAATACACCGGTGACTATACGACAACTGCATTCATTGATTCGATTGACTCAGGTATGTTTATCTCTTGATGACAGGGTGGTATCTTACCTTACCTCAGATTAGCAGCTAAACCGTAATATTGTGAATTTTGTAACAAGAAGGTTTTTGTTTAATGAATTGCAGTTTCTTTCTATTACCTCTATAACTGATAAATATATTTACTAAATTGTTTCACCTTTTTTTTAATTTCATTCCTTATACAGAAAATTATATTGACGAGTGTGTAATGTGCATCAACATGAATTGTATTCTATACCAAAGAGAGAAAATAGACCATCAGAAAATTTTCTTTCTATTTTTGTTTGTATGATACAGTGCATAGAAAAAGAACAAAACTTATTAGAGGCACTTGGCACAATCTCTAATGTTTCCAAAAATGTGCATACAACATACATCACGGGTATCAAGAAAACCAACAAATATTTAAATTTCAACTCAAATCTTGGTTCATTCAACAAAGAAAAACACAAATCAGGCAATTCTATTGATTAATTCACATTCAAACAAGTTAATTCATAATATAATTATGAAAATTTAGAGGAAACATATTCATTTACACTGTATACAGAAAAGGTTATTGAAAGGGACTGTACTCAAAACAATCAATATTCTCTAATACACTCATTGATCAAGCCAGGAAACAAACATTTATTTTGATTACATTTCCTAAAATCGATTTTGATCGATTCAAATTTGTTGTAGGCTAGAGCGAAGGTGGAATTGAGAGAAGAAGCCACAGAAGCGGATGCACAGGATGTTGTTGACATAATGAAACGGAGTTTAACTGATATTTTCAGTGATGGAGCTGGTATGTTGGATAGTACCAGGTCCCAAAATGGAACAGGCATGAGTACTAGAAATCAGGTAAAACTATTATTATATTAAAAACAGATTAAGATTTCAATTCTTGAATGATTATCTGTAGCCCAAAAAGTTGTAACTTATTATGATATTGAATGTGTACTAAGGTCATCAAATCGAGTTATGGTTAGATAGATAGCACAGTCCACTGACGCCACAAAGTATGACTCAACATAATTTCTATTGTAGAGCAAAAGCCCCCCTCAAGAGCCCCACAGTTGAAAATATTCCTTAAGTTCCATAAGAAGCTCAAAATTGAGTAACCTAACCTAACCTACACTAGGGCCCAAACCAAAAGGTTTGATTAGGCCACAGAACCAACAAGAGCTAATATCGTTCAGACATCTACAATGTGATGTCTAACAAAGAGTACATTTTTGTTCGTTTTTTTTTAGCGAGGTTAGGTGGAAATCTTCAAAAGACGCTGTGAAGCCTGCGCCACTGGTTGGCCCCCTTCTCTCATTGTCTATACGTCTGAGCTCCTTCAATACGGTGGCCGCAAAATCAGACACACCATTCCAGGTGGTCTCTGACTCAAGCATCTCCTCAACCATATTCTCCGGAGATAACTGCTTCTGTAGATTACCTTGCAGGATCTCGCGCGGTCCGTTGAAACGTGGACAATGGCACAGAACGTGCTCTACGTCCTCGCGCACTTGTAGGCAGACAGGGCACGACGCTTCATCGTCTAGTCGAAAACGGTGCAGATACGCCCTAAAGCACCCCTGTCTTGTTAGCAGCTGCACGAGGTAGTGATCAACCTCACCGTGCCCCCTACTGGTCCATGCAGCAATATCTGGGATGAGGCGATGGATCCACCTACCCTTGGTGGATGTATTCCAGAGTCGCTGCCATTGCGTTGACATCGCTATCCTCGCCTCCTGAGTTGTGGTGCGTCGGTTGGTATCTCCAACTTCGCGCCTATGCATATAGATCTCCGCTCTTTCCTCCACCATCAGACGGATTGGTGGCATGTCGGCGATAACACACAGCACCGTACGAGACCGTGCGATAAGCGCGCGTCACTCGTAGGGCGCACCTACGGTACACCGAGGTCAATTGGCGTACGTACGATGTCACCGCCGTGTCTGATACCCAGATTGGGACTGCGTACAGGATCGTGGAACTGACAACGCTGGAGAGTAGCTTTCTGCGACTCTGGGTAGATCCTCCAATGTTGGGCATAAGTCTGGCCAGTGCGTTGACCACTGCAGCTGCTCTCGTGCTCACCACACGCAGATGTTCGTCGAACCAGAGCCGTATGTCGCAGCCCCCAACGGTGAGTGTCACAGTTCATGTCGTTTTCCTGTTGGACACCAGTATTGTCTCCGTTTTATGGTCTGCCAATTACATGCCATTCGTTGAGAGCCACCGGTGGAGTGTGGGTTCAAGTACCGAGCCTTGTGGTACGCGTCCTGTGATGTTGTAGGCTTTGGGTCCCTTACCCGAATTGTACAATATTGTCCTTTCGCTAAAGTAGCTCGCGATCATCTTTGTAATGTACTCCGGAACCTCCATCAATGTCAGCGCTTCCAGAATTTGATTTCCAGTTCGCCGAGTTGAACGCGTTCTTGATTTCCAGGATGACTACGACGCAGTACTTCTTGGCACCACCCTTCAAACGCTTCCCTTCGATGGCCTCACGAGCAGTGGCTACGACGACGTCAACCGTTGACCTCACCTTCCTGAATCCGTGCTGGTTTTCAGACAGGCCACGAGCACTTTCACTGAATTTCTCTATCGGGTTGCTAATAATTCTCACGAGCACCTTTCCTGCTGTGTCCAATAGACAAATTGGTGGGTAGGATGATGGATCGTCCGGAGGCTTGTTGCCTTTCGGAAGAAGAACTAACTTCTGCTGCTTCCAACAACGTGGGAAAACTCTCGCGAAAGCACGCGTTATAGGTCTCCAGGAAAACATCTATCTGGTCGTGCTTTGATGGCTGCTTTAAAGGCGACGTTCGGATCCGGAGCTTTTGCATCACCTATCTTGTTGCAGGCTTTCATCAACTCTTCTTCCGAGATTGGCATGGCTGTGTGTGTCTGCATGCGTGCGTAACCCACTGTGGAGACTATTGCGCCATTCCTATTGGTCGTATCGATTAAAATTTCGTAGAGTGGTGAAAATAGGAACTATATTGTTTTTGAGCTTCCCCGTTTCAAGTGAAATTTCTGACATCCATCTTCGTTTTTTTTTAACTGTAAGGACAACCGTATTTTTCTGGTTATAAATATATATCACACGTATATATTTAACTTGGAGAAGTGTCCGAAATTCTCATTTAAGATTCGAGTGACATAAAATAGAATTTGTCATCATTCAGTGGTTCATTTTGATAATTCATGTGAGAAGTATCAGCGTCAAAGGTTATATTATACTGTGAATAATTGAGTCAACCTGACGGCGGCGTCAGTATGAAACATAGAGTATAATTTAACGTCTCATTAGCGATTTCTAATATATTTTCTGCTCTTACAATCATTTACATTTAACCTGGAGGACTGTCCGACCCCGTAGCTTTTAACTGATTATTAGTTGGTTTGCAAATGGATACATGATTTCAAATTAGCCGGTTGCAACAATCAACTTCATCTCGCTTTGAAGCAAATAATATAGTCTATCTCTCATCTCGTGTAATTTGACATGCAACTTCATACTTCTCCCACAACTAATAACCATTCTAGATTTTATCTTGTTTTGATTCGATCGATATTGTGTTTTATTGAACTTATTTTTCATTATTTAATTGAAGGCTCTGAAACTGTTGACGTTACTGCAGAGAACATCGGAAGAACAGATGAAATGTTTATTTTCATCAAATGAAATCCAAGAACTAAGTGAACGGGTTGGTATCACAAAACATAAATTCCATAATATACTGGAGAGTTTGAACATTCAAGGTTATTTGTTATATAAAGGATCGAAAAACTATCGGCTAGTCAGCGCTTGACTGTGACACACTAATTTTATATTGTTCATATCAATATTATTCTTCGAGTAAACAGAGGGAACACGCTGCTCGAAAAGTGTTCATGCGAAAACTGTCTGCCGCCGGTAGCACCACCTATAGGTCTCATAGTCGCTACAAATTATTGTTAAAGACAATGTCGTTCTTTGAATGACCTATACTTTAAAGTGCTCTATAAGAAAAGAAAACAAATAGGAGGCACACGCGATAACAACACCACCGATGCCGCCGGTAGCACCCATGATGATTGCGGTTTTAAAATCGAGAAATCAGTATTCCTTCGGATCAACCTCAAGTAAGCCATCAAATAGCATGTTCCCTTCATATAAAATATCAGAAGGTATTATTTCATAACTTACACCATTGCTAATATTAGAAATAAAAATTATGTTTTTCTATTTTCCTCCTTAATATATAATCCCCCCCCCCCAAATTATTATCTTTCTCCAAATAAACATCTGCCGATATCTTACACAATTGAACAAGAAAACTGTGGGTTTTATGTTGACGATCTATCCAACATCAGTTAGAAAAAATCATTATCTGACATATTATTCCGATTTCAATTAATTTTTTTTTAAATATTGAAATTAATGGTTAATAAATTACGTTTTCACAAGTTATGATTTTATTACGTTCTCGCGGTTGTAATAAATAATTAAAAATTTTTTAATATTGCCAAAATGACAGCTATTAGTCGAAACCCGCGTGACGTCACGATTCTACTCTTTGAATGTGTTAGATAAAATAAAAAGTAAATTCTGTCTCCAGCGAATATGTATTTTAAAAAACTGATATAAATCGAAAGTGACAATGGATAGAGGACTTTCATTTGCCAGAATTTCCGCAATGTTCCTCTTCCTACTTAACTTGTCATGTTATATGGATTGGGTATTCTTAATAGGGTTGAAGAGTTTTTTTTTCAAAATAGGTCAGAAGCTAATTGAAATAGTGTTCACCATGTAACACTTATTTCAATATATAAATGGAAGATGAAGCAAGTAGGTAGTGTAAAAGTATAATATATAAGGAAGTTCAAGAGTATTGATAATTCAATATTCCTTGGCACTTAATTTGCCAGATTTAGGCACACTATAAATCACATTCAAGAATCCAAAATTGATTTTCAAAAATCAAAGTTTCTCCTAGTGCGTTTTCCATGAGGTGGTTATATTTTGTCTATTCCCTCCAGTCACATTGGAGCGAGTTATTAATGGTTCTTATCCTATTTAGCATGACACTATAAAAAGAAACGATCACCCTTATCCAAAAAAAATACTGTTAAAGTACTGAGGATCTTTCAGCTACCAAGAAGAGTAAACTCTGAAGATGGCTGGGAAGACGCGGCACCTACATCTCTCATAGAGATGAAGTGCATTTTCTAAAAACCATCTGGAATTGATATCTCCGTCGTAAAATATTAACCTGCTAAAGAGTTCAAACTGTGGATATACTATAACAACATAAAAAGAAACAATAACCCTTATCCACTAAAAATACTGAGGACTTTTCAGCTACCAAGTAGCCATTATCAGAGTTTACTCTACTTGGTAGCTGAAAGGTCCTCAGTATTTTTACTTGATAAGGGCGATTGTTTATTTTTAGTGTTACAGTATCCAGTGAGTTGATTACTAATTTGCATGGTTCCTATTTTACGAGGGATATATCAATTCCAGCTGGTTTTTAGAAAATGCACTTCATCTCTATGACATATGTTAGTCCCGCGGGTTGCTAGTCTCTTTTCCAGCTTTGACTTATGTTAGAACACCTGTTTTGCAAGTTTTTACCAGTTTTTAAACAGAATTTTCTAGGGATTAATATATTCACTAGACTTAAGCATGATCAGTGAATGAATGGAAGAAGACAAGAAGAGCTGTAATTATTTTTTATCTTTGTGTATTCTCCGACGAGTGCACGTACTTTACGAAAATGGGATGGTGTTTTATGCTGAGTACTGCCAGCCAGTGTATTGCTTTAGTTTTGATCGAGCCTGATTATGTTCATCAATATTTCAGTTGAATGTCAATCTTCTTTGGGTGGACACTATTGAACCATAGGGCATTATTCTTCTATGTAATATACTAATCCTAGACCGGAAGTTCGTAGTCTCATTGCTGCAGGTGTGTTTAGATTTAATCATTTCTAGTAAGGATTTTAGCTGGTTTTTTTTTCACATGTTGTTTTAAGGTCAGAGACCTATGTAGACTAACTCTTAAGTATTTTGAGTCTTATAGTGTACAAGGACATTGCAGTTAAGGTGAACTCGTCAGTCTATTCTTTGCCTATTTATTATTTAGGGAGAAGCATGTCATATATGTTCTTGTCGCGACCTACCAAAGTAATTGCACATTACCTTGGGGTCTTCAGACATGACTACCCTTGTTTCTTCCAAAGTTTGTGTTTTGTAGTCGAAGTAAAACTCACTGTATAAGATGCATATACCGTGAGAAAAAGCTTTCAAATATATAGATTCATCCATTGAAGAAAATAGTCATGGGCTTTTTTGGACCTACAATTTCCAAAAGATCAGGGAGATGTGTTTCATTTTGTTAGATGTACATATTCTTGCTTCTAAAGTACTTTACAAAGAGGACGACATAACTAGTTGAATCCTAAAATGTCTAGTTAACTAGAAGCAGTTGTTGTTTAAACCGATTATGGAGAATCAATTGTTATTATGGTTTCTTGGGAACACAAAAGCATCAAAATCATTTCAGATTTAGACTGTTCGAGGTGGCAGCTGATGAGTAAAATTCGACAAAGAAGCATGCCTTAATTGTCCCATCAAATAATTCAAAAACTTGAGAATAGGCCAGAAACTTTTGGATAAATGTCACCTCATTACTTTTTAAATTTTGACTGCACGAGAGGGAAATCCTATATTCGTAGAACATCGTGTGAGTTGGCAATGGAATGTTGGGGAGATGGGCATTAGATTTTTTCTTAAAAGTTTCTGGAGAAAATATTAGCAAAGATATCTACATTTCATTCAAGATAAACTATCTTATATTAAAAAACATGGTAGGAAATAGTTGAATCTATAAGGCTTATTATACAGCTTCGGAAACAATTCTTCTGGGGTATAGACATAAATCTCCACGTGCAACAAGGAACGCAATGATATGATAATACCACATAAACAAGAGAGACGCACTGCTGCACGCCCCTCTTACCCCACCCGAGGCGTATACAGCGACTCGCACATTCTCCCGACTGGTGCTGGTATGATACTGACGTCCTACGTCCTGAGCTGACCGCCCTGAAATTGTAATGTTCTCTCAACATATAGCAAGCTATTCTTTACGTTCTCATGAAACCACCATACCCAAGATAAATATTTTTCGAACCTATATATCATTTATGATTCAAAAGTTAAAATAGATTTATATTCATTTGTTCAGCTTACTCTTCATCAGAGATGGTGAAAAACAGAAGTAATTGGAAAAAGTCCACATCCAGAGGCTGGTAGAGATTGATTTTCTTTAGATTTATAGCCATGTATTAATTTTGGTAGTTTCATTCAAATTATACATGCTACAGTGTGCAGAGATACTTACTAGCTACATGCATAGAATTGTACATAAGATGCCATATGAAGGGTTAGGTACACAAACTTTGCTCAAAGATATGAAATGTTCTTATTTATTATAATTTTGGTGTTTTGTCACCTTAAAACATCCTACACTATATTTTTGAAGAATTATAGAAAGATTTGTTTTAATAAATACTTAATTATATCCACAATTTTTGTTGTTGAACAGTTGAATTAATTTTCAACTTGTGTTATTTCAGGCGAGTCACATTGTCATAAACACTAAAAGTCACCTTTCATCATTTCTTCAACCATGTTCTGATAGAGGCACATAAACTTGGCTACAAATGCTTCCAGATGGAAAATTTCTTTATTTCCTTGAACCATTCGATGCTCATAAATAGATGCTTGTTCAAGAATATCAGGGATGAGCTGAGCATCACAACGACTAAGAAGTTCATCCAATAATCCTCTGAAGATGATTTCTGAAGGAATTCCATTAATAATTAATTCATACAAATGTTCCCTCACTCGACCAATGCGTTCTAAACTTTGTTCTGCTAATATCATATTTGCAGTTTCCCTTAGAAATACCTTCCAATCAGGTTCAGCTACTTCTTGATTTGGTGATAATTTTTTCCCATCCGCTTCTACTTTACATGCCTCACTCATGAGCAAAGCTCTTCGTAAATTACGATCACATTGATCTGCTATTTTATTAACTAATTCAATTGGAAATTCAACTTCTTCTTGAGAAGTGGTTTTCAGAATTACTTTAACTATTTCTTCTTTGGTAGGAGCAGAAACCCTTATACAAAGACATCTTGATCTTATGGCAGGAATTACTCTTGAAATCGAAGTTGCACAAAGAATAATCCTACAATTTGTTATATATTTCTCCATAGTTCTTCTTAATGCATGTTGAGCATCTTTTGTTAATGAATCCACATCTGTTAATAAAATAACTTTGAAGGGTCTCTGTCCATTAATATCCAATTGCTGTGTTTGTGCAACATTTTTAATAATATCCATGACCACAACTCTGTCGTAGATTCCAACATCTGAGGGATTTACCTCAATATGATAGTTGCTACTTACAGTTGTTATTTCCAATTTTTTATTAGACGGTGTAGTAAAATGCATCACTTCACTTCGAAGTCGTTCAACACCAGGACCATACAATTCTCTCAACAAACACATTATTCTGGTCTTTTTCCCTGCTCCTAATGGTCCGTACACCAATAAATGGGGAAAATCACCATCTTTGGTTAAATTTTTCAAGTCACTGGCTTGACCTGTGTGGTAATCTAATTTACTAATTTCCTTTGGACGATACTTGTCACACCAAAGCAAACTCATTGTAAAATCATGAAAAACTGAAGAACCTACAAATCACTTTCTTTTTTCCCAAAACTGCAAATAACAAATAACAATGCTATTCTAGTATTTTTTTATTTTCAGCATCTTTGGTTATACACAAAATTGCAATACTATTCCCGCTCTAAGTAATCAAATCCTTCCAACTTGAAACCATAGATTATCTTGTAACACATTGTAGCATAGAACAATTATAAGTTTTGTAGGTTATCCAATGCCAAAACACAGTTACTCTGTGGCCAAAGCATGGAATAGAGCTACTCGCCTTAGCATTGTACTAGGAAGTGTCTCAATTGGAATATTCCGTAGTTCAATCATAGAGATCATACTATATGATCTCTATGAGTTCAATATCCCAGGGAACAGCAAATAAAGTAATTGCCGCTCAGACTGAGGAGACAATAATTATTTTTTTATGCCCAAAGTCTGAGGATTGCCAATTTACTATATGGAGTTGCGAGTCATCATCAATTAGAAATTAAATATTACAAGTTTTTGCGTAAATTTAAGTTTAATTCTCAAACTTCAGAAAGTTTTTGATGTATTTTACAAACGTTTCAAATTATATATTAACATAGAATATTTTTTTACTGGGACCTGATTGATAAAAACCGTACACGGAACAGGTCAGTTTGGTCGAAACGTATTTACTCCTTCTCCAGTCTTAAACTATAAAAGAGTTGACACTGTGGATACACTATAACACTATAAATAAGAAACAATCGCCTATCGGCTACCAAATAGCTATCATCAGAGTAAACTAACTTATAAATCAAAATATGCCTGTTCAAGCACAAGAGTACTGAAAACTTATGTCATAAGTCATACTAGCGAGATTTCTAGGCATGTTAACGCTCTTTCAGATGCTGCAGATGTTTTTAATTGCAGCATAAGAGCTAAAATGTATTGTATAACTTAAATTTTACAAATGTTTCTCAAATTTACTTACCCCTTTGAATATATTATTTGGGGTTTCCCGTTGTATATAATTACATAAATAAATTCACTTCCAACTCATTATTTTAACACAGATTCCTATGATTAATTAACAGTTCCGATAATGAAAAAATATATGCATGTAATATATATCAGCAACATATTATTGTTAGTAAACTATAAAAGAGTTCACACTTTAGATACACTATAACCCTCTAAATAAGAAATGATCCAGTAAAAATACTGTTAAGTACATACCAAGTAGCCAATTTGATTCACTGAAATTTACTGTCAAAATAGAAACAGATAAGCAGGTTTCTTTCCTTGATATTAATATAAGAGATGGTAATCACTTGGAATTCAACATATACAGAAAACCCACTCAAACAAATAGGTATACTCCTGTGGATTCAGTTGCACCATTTAATTACAAAATAGCTCCATTTAATAGTCTTGAAACAACATAATTGAACGTCCCTTTGAGCCAACAATTTTATAACAACGATCTTGAGAAAATTCAGCAAATAGTGGTTTTCCTGTTTATAGATGTAAGAACATGCTAAAAAGTCGTTTAGGCAACACCTTTGATAAATTTTCTGACTTCGTCTAATTGGGATTTACAAAATCGATTACGAGGCGTGTTCAAAATTCCATGTGGGTCAAACTGAAAGGAACGTTTTAACTCGTTACTAAGAACATTTTGCCCATTCAATGAAAAAAAAAATAATAATATAAATAATAATCAGCATCAGCAAAACATTCTTGAATACAGATCCCATTATTTCTAAAGGAAGTTTATCATTTTTAAAATACAGTATGGACAAATATTTAGGTAATTTAGAAGGGATGGAAATGTATAAATGAAACAGCGGAAATGTATAAATGAAACAGCAATTAATAAAATTCCAATTTATCTCCAGCTGAGGTTAACCCCATGTTCCCAGCTATTTGTCTCATTTCTCCCAAAATCCTCATCCCGGATAGAGGAGATTGGAGAAACGAAACGCTCATCCTACTGCCACCAGACGGGCTGGTTTGGTTCACAGATGGGTCCGAGGTACGTCAGGCTTCGGGGGCGGGAGTGTACTAAAAAGGCGAAATATCACTATCTCAGTGACTCTAGGCGGTTACTGCACAGTTTTTTAGGCGGAGGTTTACGCAATATTGACTTGTGCCATGGAAAACCTGCGAAGAAACTATGTGAATAGGCGCATATATATTTGCACACAGTCGGTCGGCTCTAGTAGCTCTCAAATCACCCAGTCACATCAAGGCTTGTCAAAGAATGCAGGGATACACTGGCTGAACTAGCCAGGAGAGATAAAGTTCAACTCTGGGTCCCTGGACACAGTGGATTTGAAGGAAACGAAATGACCGACTCCCTGGTCAGGCCAGGGTCTTCTGGTGCCCCCGTCGGACCGGAGCCGATGGTCGCTTTATCAAATTGCGTGGAGGGTCTCGCTCTTCTGAATAAAGAGTTGTCTGAACTGTGGCGAGAATCACCACGCATGAGGCAGACCAATTTCTTCATCAAAGAGCCTGTGCCTAAACTCTTTTATCTGAACAGAAGGGACATCAGAGAGATGATTGGAATCCTAACCGGTCACTGTCGTCTTAACAAACACCTTCACACTAGGGGCATCACATATTTATTTATTTATTTATTTATTTACATTACACCCATTTAACAGGCGTAGAGTCCAATTAAAAATGAGGAATAAAACAAGATAAGATATACAAGAAAATATTATAACAGGCATTGAAATTAAACTGAGATAATACAACATTCCAAGAACAGAACATAATCATATAAGTAGAACAAAAATTGATCAAAGATTAAACAAAGAAGAGAGAAAATGCAATCTATGGAGAACTGAGTATTGCACGAAACGCTTCAGATCTCAGATAAGTCAAACTACATGTGAATAGATCGACCCGCATAAGTATGTTATCGTAAGCTCTGCACATGCCACCGATTGGCGAGCACTTGCTTATGTTTGTTCTCGGTGTAGGCAAGTAAAAAATAAATTAAGTTTGGACGCAAATCTAGGCACATGAAAACACAGAGAATAAAAGAGTTTAAACAGGAATACTATACCAGACCTGGATCTCCGGTATGCCAAGTTGTCGAAAGAAAACCGCGACAGTAAATCGGTATGCGGATAGCCAATAACAGGGTAGATATTTTCACATTTAAAAGCAAGATATTTGAGAAATCTGCGTTGAATGCTTTCCACAGAGACAACATGAATCTGGTAGAATGGAGACCATACCAAGCGACGCATATTCCAACCGTGATCTTACAAATGTATTAAAGAGAAGAATAGATGTCTGAATCTCGGAAGACTCCCTAGAACATCTTAGAACAAACCCAAACATGTTAAACGCTTTGGCGCACATATGACTGATATGATCAATGAATGATAACCTTCTGTCAAAGATAACACCAAGGTCACAGAACGTCTTCGGTCTATTTAAGACACGGGCATCCAGGGTATATTCGTATAGAATGTCATTGGACTTCAGCGAGAATGTCAAGGCAGCACACTTACCAACATTAAGAGGCAACGTATTCTTAAACACCATGCATTCACAGCTGACAGATTGGATTGAAGTCTGAGACAGTCACCGAGATCAGATACCCTGAAATATATTTTGAGGTCATCGGCATACAAAAGATGGGGGACATCCCAGACCGCCAAGAGGGCATTAATGAACAAAATGAAAAGAAAAGAGGGCCAAGAATGGGTCCCTGTGGCACCCCCGAAGTAGCAAAAATGTCGGCCGATCTTCGACCAAGATAACACACGAAGTGTTTTCTTGACTTCAGGTAAGATTTAAAAAAGAAAAGAAGATAAGCAAAGAAACCAAAGTTGTCAAGTTTATTAAGAAGAATGCCGTGGTCCAGTCTGTCGAACCCTTTAGAAAAATCTGAGTAGAGAACATCCGCCTGCAGTCCCTCGTCAATAGCCTTTGAAATATAGTCTGTAATACAGATCCGATTGGTAGTTGTGGAGCGACCCGATACAATACCATGTTGCCGCAAAGATATCAACGATTTGACGTAGAAATATATTACGTTCGAGAGAATTTCGAAAACTTTAGAGAAGTTATTTGAATAACTATCTGTCTATAGTCTGTGACGTTGGAAGCATCTCCTTTTTTAGGAATAGGAATGGCCTTAGATGCTTTCCAAGAGGAAGGAGATGTATTTGTTTTCAGCGCTAAATTGAATAGGAAGACGAAAGGACGCGAAAAGATGCCAGTCTCGGACTAAATATGCGGGAATTTCATCCGGACCAGATGTGCGCTTGGGCTTAATCTTTAATAGGACCTTGAATAGATCGTTCTCTTCAAAACAGGACACGTTAAACACAGGAGCATTGGATACTGGTGGATGCGAAACTATCTCAGGGTTTGAAATAATATAAGAGTCCTGAAAAACTTTCTGGAAAAAATCTCTGGATCGTCAAATGATTCACCATCAAACCTCATTGTAGCAGACCCTCCCTTTTTGGATTTAACGAATTTCCAGAATGCAGAAGGTCATTCTGAATATCTTGCTCTACTTTACTGTTGAAGTTTCTGAATGCTGCTTCAGAATCAGACGATCCTTCTCAACCTCTTGAAATTCACCGAATGCTCCTCACTACCTGAGCGTTTATATAGACGTCATGCCCTGAACTTAGACTTTATACTCCACATCAGGTTAGAGTCAAACCATGGAGGATAAGACCGAGCAAAATGAACCCTCGTTTTTGGCACGAATAGATCCAATACCAAATAAATAGTTTCACATATGACCCAATATGTAGGAGTGCAGAGAGGCGGAGGAAACTGCCTCTCCCATCCTGTTTGAATGCCCAGCATTAGCATGCCTCAGGCACCGACACTTCGGAGAATCAAAACTGCTCCCAGAAGAACTTATGAAAGCCAGCACTGGCAATATTCTGGGTTTCTGGCGGGCCACAAACTTGCTATTGGCTTCTGACCACGGGGTGCACAATGCGCTCAATAAAGTGGCCTAAGTGCATTCTGGGACTAGGTCCCGTCCCTTGTTCGCGTTATTAACCCCAAATTTTGATTTCTAATTTAGTTTACTCTGATTATGACCACTTGGTAACTGAAAGGTCCTCAGTACTTCAAGAGTATTTTTAGCGGATATGGGTAATTATTTCTTATTTATAACAAATTATTATGTACATGAAATAAATTACAGATAACAACAATAAAATTACTGGAAAATATAAATTTGATTTTATAATGAAAACTATACAAATTTAGCCAAAATAATTTTTCACCGTAAAATAAAAATGGAGTTACATAAAAGTTGAATCTCCTTGGGTATATAAACTCGCTGCGAAAACTATATCTCTTTTGATTGCAGCTGATGCATCTTCCATTATACTTTGTAAACGTGGATCACCTACAATTCTAGCAGCATCCTTCACATCACATATGGTGTCATTCAGCTGTTGGATGCATCTGACTATTATACCCTCTTGAATTTCTGTGTGCATTTTGATTTCTGCAAAAGACTGTTAGAACATAATTAATATACACTGATTCAACGATTTCCCATCAGATTGATTTAGTATTAAGCACCTATATTTCATTCATTGTATAAACCCGGTGGTTCATGAAAAAGCTGGTAGGGCCTACATTTTCATATAAACTGACATGTTAAAAATATGCATATACATGAAGGTTCTAAAAAAATTACTGTTCTGGTATTGATAACTGAAAATAAAAAGAATTGTTTTCATTCTTGATGGTGCCTAGTACTAGTTGGCTGGTTTAGTAACAAATAGTAGAGTAGAGCAGAGAAGAGCTGATCTTGATCAGCTATTATCTGAACTTCGCCCGATGAAATTTCCATCTTATTAATTTAAGGCACAATTTTGTATTTCTACTGTATAACTGGAAATTAAATAAAGACATATTATTATTATTATTATTATTATTATTAAATAATGCCATGACAAGTGATGGTGGAAGTGTAATTTTATGCAATTGTAAGTTAGAGGCTTTATATCACATTGTCATGTTCTAACATAGTTCGATTAAGCAGTCAACTACAATTGTTGCAAACAGATAAGTAAGGACAATAAGAATCTTCAAATAAATTGAGTCTATTCAGTTAATCCTGCTATGTATCAAGTGCTCAGATTGTTGTAGGAAAAAACAGAAAGTTGAGAAGCTTATTACTGTTTGGAATGGAATGTTTCCCAGAGAACATACATTTTGGCATAAAAGGCCCATTCCAGGTCATATTCGCACTTCATCCCAGGTGAGGTCTTTGGATTGCGCTGAAATTTTGCAGGTGGTTTCTGCCTCAGGAAATATTAGGTTTCCAAAAAGTTCCAGACATATACTTCAATAATGCGCCGCCTAGAATATTATTCATTTTTTTTGTAATTTTATTCATTGAAAATGAAAACAGTATTTTTTCTGTAGAAACGCATTACTGAGGCGAAAAAATATTCCAAACCATAGATTTGATGATAAATTCTTCAAGGAATCCAACGCCGCCTTCAGAATTGGGCTATCGTTTCGCGCATGCGCGCAAACTGAAAAAACTTATTTTTTCTTCAAGAATTCATATCTCCGGTGTTGCTTCTCCGATCGGGCTGAAATTTGGTGTGAAGGCAGCTAAAAGTGAATACTTCAAAGTGGTGTATGAATAGTCATGCATAAATTATAAAACAAAATCGCTAGAGTCAATTATCTGTATTTTCAAAAATTCCTAGGCCATTTCTTTCAAGTTCATGCTGATGGGTGAATATTAAATCTCCAATCTGATTCCAAATTCGGATTTCTCGGAAAATTTTCGATCGATTATGTACTTCTAAAAATTTTTCAAGTCGATTCAATCGATATTGCGAGCATGTTTTTTCAATATTCAAATTTGTTTGAAAGCGCAGTGTACATTTCTTGATAAAAATTTAGTTTATTCTTAAAAAAAAATAATCAAATAAAATGAGTTTTAATACTGAAATTTGTTTTTTTAAAGCAAAATAATAATATAAAAAAATAATAATAATTAAATAAAATTATTATCAAATAATAATTTTAAAAAATCATAATTAAATAAAATGAGTTATAATAATAAAAATTGTCATTTTTTTTAAAGAAATTGAATTTTTATCAAGAAATGTACACTGAGCTTCCAAACAAATTTGATTATTGGAAAAAGCGACAGTTTATAATCTAGACATGATTTCTCTTCTTTGTGAGTGCGTAAATTTGATTGGATGCCGCGGTCAAGCCAGTGAGCGCGCTGAATTCAAAACTTTTTCGTGATAAATAATATTATTGCTTTCTTCCAATTCGTGATGAATACAAAACGAGATTATGAAGTGAAGATCAAATGATACGTAAGGCACACGTAGTGCTCTTGAGTCGTTCTGGTCAAGCAAAAATTTTTCACTTGATAAATATCAATTGAATCGACTTAAAAAATTTCTAGAAAGTACATCATCGATCGGAAATTTTCCGAGGAATCGGAATCTGAGGTCAGATTTGTGATTAATATTCCCCCATCAGCATGAACTTGAAAGAAATGACCTGAGAATTTTTGAAAATATAGATAATTGACTCTAGCGACTTTGTTTCATAATTTATGCATGACCATTCTTACATACACCACTTTAAAGTACTCACTTTTAACTGCCTCCACAGAAAATTTCAGCCCGATCGGAGTAGCAACATCGGAGATATGAATTTTTGAAGAAAAAATAAGTTTTTTCAGTTTGCGCACAGGCGCGAAACGATAGCCCAATTCTGAAGGCGGCGTTGGATTCCTTGAAGAATTTATCATCAAATCCATGGTTTGGAATATTTTTTTGCCTCAGTAATGCGTTTCTTTCTTTACAGAAGAGATGCCGTTTTTTCATTTTCAATCAACAAAATTACAAAAAAAATGGAAAATATTCTAGGCGGCGCATTATTGAAGTATATGGATTGAAATTTTGGTAAAGCTAATATTTCCCGACGCACCTGTAAAATTTCAGCGCAATCCAAAGACCTCACCTGGGATGAAGTGTGAATTTGAACTAGAATGCGCCAATAAATCCTCTGATAACTTGAAGCAACTTTGGGAAAGAATTCACCTAAATACTCACTTTATTTGAGGCCCACTCATGAACTATCGCAACAAGTCCAAAATTCAGGTCTTCTTGGATTTCTTCACTTCTAAGATTGAGCTTCCTTTCTAAGTTCACAATTTCTAAATGTATTCGTTTGAGTTCAGTGATAGCCTAGAATTACAGTAAATGAAATCAGTAAAGTAAGGGGAAGTAAAAGCTACACACAGTTTAATTATACCATTTAAATTGAATACTAACCTTCTTGAATGTAGGTGTGGAAATTTTTGAAAGTTGTTCTTGGCTTTCGTCGCTTTCTGTCTTAGCTCTAACTCGAAACACTAACGTCGACAACAGTGCAGCAACTTCAGCCGGACTTAAATCCTTCAAAACATTTTGCAAAACAAGTTCTGTTATTAAAAGTTCATTCATGCCCATTTCACAAGCTACTTTTCCTTTCATAAGTACTAAAAAATAAGCGAAAAATGTCAATTCACAGATATTCAACTATTCTAATAATTACAAAAGGTTAAGAATGAAAGTATTTTTAAACACTGTTATATGCAAATATCTCAAGAAATATCGAAAATTAATCTATCAAATTTGACATAGTAATTTTTAATTCAATTAAATGATTAACATACATTCTTCACCCACTTTTTACTATCATTGTATTATATTGTAAAATTCATAAAAAATAGCATCAGTTATTATAAAGATATGAGAATTGTGAAACTGATTGCAACTTTTTTACTTCTTGTTATGCCAAAGTTTTTATTACAAAAATTCAAGTGTAGTTTTCATTAGTGAAAAACAATTTTTAAAACTGATGATGCACGATACTAACAATCCCACCTTCACTGAATGAGAAAGAAAGATTGTCTGCTATACATTATTCCTGTAATTAATCTTCATAGATGACTCAATAGTCTAGGAGCCAGAGCGATGTTGATGGTCTGAACATTAACCCGATGGCACTATAGTTTATCGTTAGAGGACGGCTCACTGACCAATTCATCTCACAGACCGAATTTTCGCCGGCTGCTAGATCTCGAGATACAGCCTCCGCAAATTGTTTATGTTATGACTGGAGGTTAACCCTTTTCAAGTTGCAGTTACTTGAAAAGCATGTCATTCTTATACACTTCCATCATTTTCATCGTGTCCGTTTATCAGGCTACCCAGTTAAAATTGGATCAAAAATGGACTGCAAGTTAACCCTCCCAAACCTGGTGGAAAATGTTCATTGGTGTTGGCAATTGTTGAAATACCCCATGCCATCAAAAGTTATCGGTCCATTTCCGAGTAATTGGCCATTATTTGGACCAAAAATGGTTTGTTTTTTCATTTTGTGGCTAAACCTTGCGGATTACAGGGTAACATGAAATATAATATAACTTTATTGGAGGTCAAACAAAGATTTAGAACTATTGCCATCACTCCTTGCCTATTTCAACCCCAAAACCCCCTAAAACCACCCCCCCCCCCAAAATATGAATAATATGACCAATTTTATGATAAATTAGTCAATTATTGAGATTCTGGCTGAGTTTAAAATCGAAACGGCCATTTTTTATTATTTGTTTTGTTTTGGAGGGTGGGTTTAGAGGGTTTTGGGGGGTTGAAATAGGCAAGAAGTGATGGCAATAATTTTAACTCTTTATTTGACCTCCAATAAAGTTATTTAACATGGTGCCATCATGTTACCTTGTGATCCGCAAGGTTTAGCCACAAAATGAGAAAAAATTAAATTTTTTGGTTCAAATAATGGCCAATTACTCGGAAATGGACCGATAACTTTTGATGGCATAGGATATCTTAACAATTGTAATTGTAACTCACTTATTATAACTTGGGACCGATAAAAACATTGTCAAAGTTTTACCCCATTTTTGATCCCGAGGCACAAATAAGCCTCAACGCGTATGCGCAGTAGGGGTCAAGTTGTTCATTTTGATAACATCTAAAACTTTCATACTAAACTTTTTTCAATTACAGTTCTTTTAAAATATTTAAAAAAAAACTCATTTCAAAATGTCAGGGTCTTTTTCGGTGCCCCAATATCTATATAAATCGACCCCTAACTTTTGAATGGCGGAAAAAACGTTTTTAAAACGCTGAGCGTCTGGCCTTATATGATTTACTCAATATTTACAATACATATTCCCTCGGTCAATCAAACTGGAAGCATTAGTCGTTAATTCTGAAAATTGAACCAATACTCCTTGTTTCAAAATTTTTAAATAATATGCATTTTAGAATATATAGTTGCTGTTTAATGACAATATCCGTTATATTTTTAAATATAAATCAGAAATTATCACTTATAATATCACAAGAGCTTAAATTACTTCTGCGAAGCGACGAGGGATAATTTTCTTAAAATATTCGTGCCCGAAAGAAAATTTCCAGGAATAATTTAACCTTGCGTGGTATTCGGTAAGAAAATTGCACACAATAATTTGGAAAAAAATTATTAATCCAATCTGACATTTTAAATTAATTTCACTGCTTGTCAAGTCCACCATGTTTCGTTAAATAAAAAATATTACCAACTTTAGTTACACCAAATGCTAAAACTCAGATGGGTATTAGATTAGTCTATCGCCCTTTCATAATTTTAGGTCACTAAAGGTGGTAGAAATGTATTTTTTGTTAAAGTAATCCATAACACTTCTAATGTAAAAAATATAATATTAACATGGTTTGTTGCAGTAGGTGGCCGTGATATAGGCGGCCATGCTTTTGACAGATGAGGTTTATATTGGTAAATTACATTGAGTTACTGTATAGTAAACCAGCAAACAAAGATATTCGTATGTAAAATATTTCTTGTAAGCATTTGCGTTAAACAATTTGAGAAAAATGAAATGCTTTGAAAAGTACAATTTATGTAAATACTGCAAAGAGTTGAGTTAAGTGCAAATATGTCATCCAAAATTAATATATTTAACGAATTTAATGGAAGATTGCGACCAGGAAGCGTTAGAGTTGAATGGTTTGTTTACGAAAATCCAAGAAAGTCTGCTGCAGATGTCAAGTAAATATGGCCTTTTGCGTAAAAGAGATTTGAACAAAATTGTTTCAAAATATTACATGTATGTCTTGAAACATCTAATTAATTCGTCACCTTCCTATTCACCATTAAGAAGAGAGGATGGGTTAGAATCAAACAACATTTAAATCTTACTATGTTTGTAGATCCTACGTTTTTTGAAATATAAATTGTTAATGCATAATAATTAAACAAATTTGTGTTTTCTGTTTAATGAAACTTTATAGCGAATAATAAATAATAATGTTAGTTCTTATAGGAATTTTGCATTATTCACAGGTATATCTACAATATTTAATGGTTGTAGATCATATGTTTACCTTTTCAAGTGTCAAAAAATTTCCACTTAAATATCGTGGCGCCACGAAAAAATTTCCGGAAATTTTTTTAGTTGCCATGGTAACTAGTCAAAATTAAGGCATCTTATTGGTTAAAAAGTAGAGGTGCGAAATTTTCTACCAAATTAATTCATTGTGCGCATGCGTCTCAAGGGCTATGCCCGAATTTCAATTTGTGTGTTTATACAAATAGCAATCCATTTTCATAATAAAGATCAGTGAACTAGTAAAATACCAGGATATTTTCTAAAATATCCTTGAAACAATGTCATTATACATAATTCATAACTTACCTCTATTGTTAGAGTCCACATATTTCAGTGTTTGTAATAGTTCGATTCTATTTTCGTAGTCGGGATATAGCGATAAACTTTCTTTCGATAATTGAAATTTCAAATTCGATTTTTTCTCTTCGAGATATTTCTTGGTGAAGACAATAGAAAATTGCTCAATGAAATTGGGGATTTGAGTACTTGGCAAGTGGTCGATCAGTTTGTCTTTCAAGGCATACATGAGATTGAGGTTTTCGTATAATTGGCGTTCGTCTATTTTCAAATCTCTTATGAAATGTAAATAATCCAAATTACGGTTAGTACTTGATAAAGACATTTTATGCAATTCTTGAATTGCTCTTCCACAAGACTGTCCTGGAGCGTCGTTTCTGAATCTCGTTAATTGTCTATTATTCCAGTCTTTTAATACAAGTTCAGTATTGATTTTTAGAGTTTTACTAGATATTTCTAAGATATCCAATAGCCCTATTGTCAAAATGTCATGACTGACATTCCCTAAGGGTACAAATACGACATCACTCGCTAGGGCTAACATTTTATACCATAAGTCCGTTTTATCATCTATATCACAATCATCCAATTTGTTTTCAGTCAATACTAAAACTTTGAACTGTAATTTTGGTTGTCGAGTAACCTGAAGTAGCAACGCTAGTTTGTTTATGTGTATCTTCCAACTAATCAGTAGAATCCTCCCAGGTACGAGAACTTTTGTTAATTTGGCGGACGTCATTACATTTGGCTGAAATGAAGTATCTTGAAAAAATGATTATAGATTGAAATTTTTTTTGTCTTATAATGCAAATAACAAACAAAATAAAGTTTTTGAATCTAAAAATGAAATAAATATTATAAAATAGTATTCTTAGTTTTCTTCATTTTTAGACGTCAGGTCTTCATCATAAACTAAACATCAATTCGTTCATTCATCATTTTGTTTCATATTTTTTATCTAATGGGTAAACTTTTGAAAAACTTGTATAATTTAAAAAGTTCATCCTAACATTCATTTCAACTAGAACGCTGCAAAGAACGCTATATTGAAAAAACGTTTCTCAGGATCTTTTAGATACACATCAGAATGTAAAAAAGACAAAACTAAACTTACTAATATTTCTTCTCTGGATTTCAAATATGATCTGGAACGTTCAAAATATTTCACCAACGGTTGTAGATAATTACTGAGTTGTTCACTACATAAGTCTTCTATTTCTTTTTCTACAGCTTCTAATTCCTGTTGGATAACCACCAGGTTTTTCTGATGATCTGCTTCCCTGAAACTTCTTGACATCATCCCTTCTACAGTCAAACGTTCGACTCGTAAAAGACTGAGAACCTAGAACATAGGACTAAGAATAATGGTGTGATAATTCTACAGTCCCAAGTTAATGCAATAGGATGTATGTCAATGATGATGAATTTTAAGGAAACAAAAATATTGATGGCTTCTAAAGACTTTCAGTTTTTAGACTTCCATTTCAATAATAAATAGTGGTTAGCTTTCTATTTATATTATATAAACAGATCTCCCGTGACATAGTAGGTTCAATTATGCACTTTTAATTTGGTTCCCTAATAGTTTGAAGCAGCTTTTAACTGAGGAGCTTGAAAAACTGCTTGAAGATGTACCGCCGTGAAAGGTGAAAAATTATTTTTTTCCTTGGAAATAAAACACTACTCAAGTATAAAAACTCAATAGAACCATTTATTAATTTCTTTTTTATGACTGTTATATACTGTTTTGTTTAGTACTGTTATAAACTTCCATGAAAATGCTTCGATTCCAGTATGTAATAAATTGTAAATTTAAATGAAATAGAGCAAATAAAATTATTTATTAGATTTATCAACTTTCTGATTTTTAATATATGTGCTGTATGCTGCTGTTGTTTACACTACTTGTATGACTCAGTATGATGGTAGTTGGTTAAAGAAATAGCACTTGATGATTTTAAGTTATTTATTCACACCTATATACAGTTATGTACAAACTACACTAACAGAACTGAGTCGCCTTATTTATGAAGGCTAGTTTGCCTAAAGTTGTAAGTCTCTAGGTTAACGTTTGATTATAAGATTGATGATATGTTAATGTTATTGCAAATAATAATGTTGCTCGTTGAAGTGATATGGTTGTGATTGTTATAGCAATGTAATGATGTTGCTTGTTGAATGAATTTGATTTGAATGTTCAGTAAAATAATGATGTTGCTCGATGTATCAGCTTTGTGTGACTGTTTTATTTTCTAAAAGTCGTTTACTTCAGGCAAGTTTAAGACTAAAATGGTCTGTAAAGAAGGTAGTAGCTGCTATCGTTGGAGACATATGTGTTGACCAGAAATCCCAGGCAACACAATCATTCTTAGAAGTACCCATATAAATAAGCCATGTCAACTCATTGATAACATTTCGTCGGCTGATGCCAAATTGACAGAAGAATCCCATTTTAACTGACTTACAGATGTGTCGTAAATACATCCACAGAGGCTATAATAGATAATATACAGAAAATGATACTTTAAATGACTTGTCATAATTATTGTCAATATGTATAAAAATATCAATAAGTTAAGCTTGAACAATATGCATTGTAAATTAATAATTGATATAGTCTCATAATAAGATCAAACTTCTTTAATTCATAATGTGCATCCAGTATTATTGCCGCAAGTTCCTAATGTTATTTATTAGCATCTTTATATGTATGTCTTACTTGAGGTTTTTATTCACCAAGATTCCTAAATATTTTATGAAATCCCTTCATATATATTAAAAAACTTTCGATATTTACATAATCAAAGTCCAGGAAGACTTGCTTGTGTTATTGTAAAGGATCTATATTTAGTTTTAGTGATATTTTGAAGGTTAATATAAAAGAGTTCAACCAGTTTTTAATTTTTTTTAGTCCTCAATCATCTTTAACAGATGTCAGGAAAACATCACTAGTATCATCAGCATAAGATAATCTATCTGGAATCTTGATATATGTCAAGGAATTAATATTATAGTATAAAAAAACGGTTCAATTTTTATCCTTAATGAATCACTAGTTACGTCACCGATTTTTACAACTTGCTCCTTGTCTCCCAGATGATTAGAAAAACATTCAGCACAGAGCTCCTCACCTCAAATCAGTGAAGCACTCCCAGAAATGTGTTGTGTGGCCGGCCCTGTGTCAAATACGTTTGCGAGAAACAGAAAAACAGCGAACGCTTTTTTACCATTTTACCATATATTAAATGTATTGGTGAAATTGAAAAGTTTGATTGTTAAGTGAAATGTTCTTTATTTTGTTTTCTTTTCTTGCTCTGTCTGTAATTTCATATGTAATTAAGTTTCTATGGGTATTGTGAATGATATTTAGTTCTAAATCATTTGGTGCATTTGTCATATTGAATGTTTTAGTTTAATGTAGTTTTAAAAGTATTTTTTTTGGCTGATAATTTTTTGACAGGAGTTGGGTCTATTAATGCTTTTATACTGTTTTCAAATGTTTTTGTGGAACATCATCATATAGTCCAGGAAAAATACTGTTAAAAAAACAAGCTGAATTTTTGCATGCACTTTGGTATTATAACCCTCAATAATGAGGATAAATTTCGCCGATTCCTAGCCATACTTGTTCTTGGTAATATATCCGATAGATGTTGGAGTAGCAGAGGTTGGAGAAGTGTACACAATTGCACAGCTGTTTTAAGTTTTGTCGATTGAATAAATTTAAAATATCGCAATTTATAGATTGAGTTTTGTTTTTGCTTGCTTTATACCTACACCGTATCCGAATGTTCTATCGCTGTTTCGAGATCAGAACATCAGCATCATTTTTTTTGCTTGCTTCGCGATGATGGAAATGAATCGACTTTACTTCATTTTATTACTAAGAAATTGTTGTTGACTCGTTGGCACTGTCATTGATGCCTCAAAGAGAATATGAAAGGAAAAAACTGTAGCACAAGCTTTGATATTTTTGTTCATAATCATTATAACCGGCGACTACAATTAATACGTTTATATTTTTTTCAATCGAGTCAACGTTCTCGAGAAACTATTTTTCGCGATCTTAGACCTCGCGTCACGCCGCCCGCTGCAATCAAATCGATGAGGAACTTTCACACATTATTGAGGGTTGAAATACCAAGATGCATGCAAAAATTCAACTTATTGCAAATTTTTTCCAACTCGGCCATTTTGTTCGTCTATTTCTCATGAGCTAATAATTTAATACAGAGTACCAATCTATTTTAGACATATTTTGAATAAAGCTATTAAAGTTAATTTTTTTTGAAAAGTTGTTATTGGTTGGTAACTATTAAATTGAAGATGATGGGAAAATGATCAGTTATGTTATTTGAATAAACTATCGTATAGTGTCAAGATTAAATTTTGTTTTATATAAATGTGATCTAAGCAAGAAATGCTATTATTTTGTATTCTAATAGGCAAAATTCATAAGTGACGTATATCCATTTGTAGTTATCAATAGAATATTAAATTACCCTTCTTCCCTCAACGCATGGATGCTATACAGTAATGAGGAATTATGGAATAAAACCTCTTGAAACTCTTCAGTTACCCCAACTTAAACAAAAATTTTGTTTATCTTGTCAACAAGTCAAGTACAAAGTCATAAGCGTTGGGCAATATTATACTTGATACTTATTTGCTCAACAGCATTATTTTCGAATTTCATTTTATTATTGAAAAATACAGGCAGTTATAGAAGTCATAAGCGTATCGGAATAGAAAAAATCATTTATAATTCACTTACCATTCCATAAGTAAGTCGAAACTGACTTTTCAGCAAATTTGGTTTGCCCAACATCATTTCACGGAACGACAACTCCGGTGGTAAGATTCCTTTACACAGTATAATAACTGTACCTTCTTTATCTAAACCTCTTCGTCCGGCACGTCCGGCCATTTGTATATATTCAGCTGGCATTAAATTTCTCCACTGTTCCCCATCATGCTTAGTTATAGAGTCAAAAATAACAGTACGGGCTGGCATATTGACTCCCATTGCAAAAGTTTCTGTGGCAAACAACAACTACAAATAATTGAAAATGGTTATAATTCTGAATTTTTAAGCAAAGCCTACTATTATATTATTTTATATAAATACCAAGTTATGATGAACGAACACATTGGTACACATCACCAGTACCATTCAGAATACAATGTTTTAGTCTTTTAGTGAAGATATCATGAAATAGTATATGAGCCTAACAGTTCGCTGCTTTTATAATACATGACACAGTTTTCCAATAGTTCAATAATTAAAAAGCAATTTTGATCAAAATAACAAATGTTTCCAAATGAGATGAAATCTGTATAACATGGGAATTTTCGAGTTTTAAGGAGAAACGTTTGAGAAATTTTTCAAAATTTGAAAGATAAAGATGAATAGTATGTGACATTAAATTAAATTACATGGTAGGTAGTATAGGCCACGGTCATATATACAGGTCTGGAAACTCGAGGCTGTTTCCTATGTCAGAAGTGAATCCGCTAAGCGTCATCTGTTGCATAGTACCAAAAGGGTGGCGCATGAGTCGAGGGATGTTCTCTGGCAAGTATACGACCAACGAACTCGGATCGAGTTCGTTGTATACGACAGTGTTTGAATGATATGGCGCCTAATCCTGACAACATACTTCGATCCATGCGCCAGCTGGTGGCTGAGCGAGGGACTACGAGTTTGGCGACATGTAAGAAACTCATGTCATACATCGAGTTTCCAGACCTGTATATACGACCGTGGTATTGGCGCAGTTAGCTTCTTCCGATATTGTGACACAGTAGGATCTTTGGTGCTTGGTCTCTTTACTTCCTCCACTATAGGTAGTATAAGGGAACTATTATAATCGGCCCAAAATAAAATTTTCCGGATAAATCCGTTTTCATTGGTCGTATGGATTTGCAAAGTGACAACCAACGAACTCGGATATACTAGAGTTAGTCAGTCTATTCGTAACTACGGAAATTTGTATCGCCAACATGACGTGTAGAAATCCAGTACGGATAGAGGAATAGTACCCCACGGCATAGGCGTGTATTGTATAGGGTATTTTAAACAGATTTCCAGGGTACCCCACGCCACGGGCGTACTATTTATAAGGCAGTAAGGTACGTTTTTTTTTAAACTGTTAAAACATCAAAAATAAAAACTGTATAACCAATATTAACAGTGTAGCTGTAGACATAGAAGAATGTTAATGACAAATGTGGGTTTCTTCCATGTTTTACAGAAAAAGACTGGTATTTTGGCAATCAAACTGATTCACTTACTGACCACATTTGTATAATAGCAATTTGTATAGTCGTTTCTTCTTTTGCTGATTGCCATTCACCGATTTATGTGTGCGTGCAAGTAACTATATTGAAGCGCAGACTATGAGCTGCTTATTACTTTGTTCATCTACATCTGGGCAATTAAGTATATTTTTATATATTCTTAACCAGTGAAAAACATTTGTTTCTATCGAGGACATTATTAGATCACAATTATTTAATTTATATTGCAATACAATAATAGTTTCACTTTTTTCACCACTAAATCAACCTATAATTTGGTTTCAAATCATATCTGTATAAGTATATTCATACAAAATCCATTGTTGTTTTTAAACTTTCGTATAAAATTGCGAAATTTGGCATTCTTAGAAACTTCAAATTAATTAATCTGACAGAATCTATTCAATCTTTATTTCTCCACACGATTGCTGGGAAGCTAGATGACAGTATGGTGGGAGAGAGACATGTTGGCGATACTCAAAAATGACTTTAGCTTATTCTAGTATATCCGAGTTCGTTGGTGACAACGATATGACGTCACTGTCTATATTATATGTTTACTCAGTGGCATATTTTGATGAAGGTCGTACATACAGGTCTGGGAACTCGAGGCTGTTTCCTATGTGAGAAGTGACTCCGCTAAGCGTCAACTGTCGCGTAGTACCAAAAGGATGCCGCAGTAGTCGAAGAATGATCTCTGACACGTACCTATATGACCGTGTTCTCTGGCAACTGTCATTGTTGACTTGTAAACAAAAGGAATACACCGGGGGTTGGAATAGGCAAGGAGTGATGGCATAGTTTTAAATCTTTATTTGACCTCCAATGAACTTATTTAACATGATACCGTGTAATCCGCAAAGTTCAGCCACAAAATGAGAAAAAAATCCATTTTTGGTTTAAATAATGGCTAAGTACTCGGAAATGGACCGATAACTTTTGATGGCATAGGATATCTTAACAATTGCCAACACCAATGAACATTTTTCACCGGGTTTGGAAGGGTTAACTTGCAGTCCATTTTCGGTCCAATTTTACCTGGTCAGCCTGATAAATGGACACGATAAAAAATGATGGCATGGTGGAAGTGTATAAGAATGGCATGCTTTTCAAGTAACTGCAACTTGAAAAGGGTTAGCCTCGAGTCAAAAAATAAACAATTTGCGGAGGCTGTATCTCGAGATCTAGCAGCACGCGAAAATTCGGTCTGTGAGATGAATTGATCATTGAACCGTCCTCTAACGATAAACCAGAGTGCCATCGGGTTAATGTTTAGACCATCAATATCGCTCTGGCTCCTAGACTATAATATCAGAGACCATTTCAAGGAGTCGCCAATTATTCTCTGCATTTGAGTATGAATAGTTGATGGTTGGCACAGTTGGTAGTTCGTTTACTTTTGAATCCTTTGTTGTTGTTTGTTTATGTTTTAATTCTAGTGCATTCATATTCCTATCATTATTTCTCTAAATTATTATTATTCTACATCAGTTAACTTTCGTTCATCAGTATTCGTTATTTCATCTCAACAATTTTGAATCAATTAAACTGAATGTAGACGATAGTATCTTACCTATTTGTTAGTTCTCCCCAATCGTTTTATATCTTGAATATGAAAGTTAATTTTTTATCATTTGAATATGGAAGTTAATATTGGAGCTGAGTTCTGTTTCGATAAGAAGTGTTACAGAGAAAAGGCTATAGAAAATTTGAATGTATTTTACTTTAGAAATTTTCTTAATAATTACTAATAATAATCAGATAACATTGGAATTACATTACCTTGATTAATCCATTTTGAAAAAGCATTTCAACTATTTCTTTCACAATGGGCAATACCCCACTGTGATGAACACCAATACCACGTTTAAGGATATTTTCCATCAATTTTATCTGCGGTATTTCTCTATCTTCATCCTTGAGATTTTTGATGCAATGTCTGAAAAACATGTGTATCTTCGATTTTTCTCGTTCCGTTGTCAGGTCAGTAGACTTGAGATTAGCCGCGTTCCTGTCACACTTTGCCCTTGAAAACGTGAATACAACTACAGGTAATAGCTCTTCTCTCTTCAAGTGATCTATGAGACCAGTCCATAAGTTCATATCTTGTTTTAGTGTAAACTGCCGTCCTCTTTCAGAAAACTTTTTTTCAGTATCCAGCAACGTGTTTTTGGCTTGTATGTATCTGCGGAATAGTGACAACCTTAAATAGTGTAATAGCCAATGTCATGCCTTCCAGACAGGATAGCCATGTTAACCAATGTTATGGTAAGGGTTCGTTATACATAATGTAATACAAGAGACAAGGGTTTGGTTCTCCAGATTGATCAGTGATAACACATCAGTTCCGGGCGGCTGTTTCGCTCTCTCGTGAGCTATTTAACAGAACGATCCAGACGATGAAGTCACTGTTCAATCAACTCCGGCAGATATAAATACCCCGTAAGGAAATGTTTGGAGAACGAAAATGTTCAACACCATCTACCGGAAAAGTAGATATTTCAAATAAATAAATATGTATTTACTTGAATATGGATTATTGAAGATAATCTCCTTCTTACATTACCTATGTAACTGGTGGTAATGAAATAAGTACATACAACCAAGATATAATTACTCAAATGTATGTTATAGGTATGTAATAAGGATGGGCTTAGCAAAGCCTGTGATTGAGATTACTTTTAAGAAAATGTATAGACAAAGCTATTAATAATCGGTGAATTAAAAATATCTATTTAAAATTTGAATAGAATCAACCATTACTTGATGAAAATTCATTCCATACTTAAATAAAAGAACTATTAAAAGATTATCTTCAATCCACGCCAATTCAGCAGTTACTTACAGGTCGGGGTCTCCGATTTTGTTCAAACTTGGTATACTTATTCTTTATCATGAAATTTTGATATATTTAAAATTTCAAGTTATTATATTGAAAATTGATGTTGCCAGCAGTGGAACAATAAATTTGAAAGTTTATTCCGAAAAAAAGTTAAAAAAATTATTTGTCATGAATAATTTGCTTTTACAACAAAAACATTTTTCAAACTTCACTCTTTAAGATTCCATTACAACTAAAATGGTTGGACAGTTTTTTCAACCTGTTTTCTATGAATAATGCCAAAAAATCGAATTTCATTACCGACTTACTGCAGATTTTAACGTTCTTCTGTGTATGCGCTAACAGTAATTGTAAATCTGATATAAAATATGAATTCTTCGAAAAATTTCCGATCAATTGAGTACTGTTGGACCATATTTTCAACAGGTTTTAACCAACTGTACTGTTCAAGCAAAAATTTAATGAAAACTAATAATATCTTAAAGCTTATAATTCATGACGTTTTCAAAATAGTTTTCTACTTCTTATGCCAGTAATTGTAATAAATTACATTTATTGAGATCAATGACCAATATTGATTGAAACCATCTTTCAGATCTCAAATCATTTGAACAAGAAATCGAATTGCCGCGTTAACTGATTATGAATTATACGACAGATGGCGCTGAAATCATGTTTTACGCGTACAGCTGTAAATTATCATTCTGCTTGAGCGTTTATGATAAAATTGTGTAAAAACATTCTCAAAATCGTATTTTTTTCATTAACACTCATTTACGTATTAAAAAAATTAAAAGTATTGTCTGGATAATATTAAAATAAAAGGTCTCAGTTATACAAAATAAATACGTCAATAGACATGTTGATACTAGGTAAGTTTTTGTTTATTTACATTCGTACTCTGTTAACGTAATTATTATACGCATACAACATTTTTCGCTTATTCGCTTCTCGTAAATATTTCAAAACTTTTTTCTTGTTACGAAAAAATAACCTTTTCATGTTTTTATTCTCGCAATCAAAAACGGGTATTGAATTCTATATTTAATATTTAATAAATATGAATTTAATAATAAAGTGTTTTGTTTGATTCGTTCCTGCCTCCGCCATTTTATGCGATTTCTTGTTCACATGATTTGAGATCTGAAGGATTGTTTCAATCAATATTGGTCATTGTAATTTATTACAATTACTGGCATAAGAAGTAGAAAACTATTTTGAAAACGTCATGAATTATAAGTTTTAAGATATTATTATTTTTCATTAAATTTTTGCTTGAACATTACAGTTGGTTAAAACCTGTTGAAAATATGGTCCAAGAGTAACTCAATCGATCGGAAATTTTCCGAAGAATTCATATCTTATATCAGATTTACAATTACTATTAGCGCATGTGCAGAAAAACGTTAAAATCTGCAGTAAGTCGTTAACGAAATTCGATTTTTAGGCATTTCATAGGAAACAGGTGGAAAAAATAGTCCAACCATTTTAGTTCTAATGGAATCTCAAAGAGTGAAGTTTCAACTACCTTCTCTTAAATTTTCAGCAAAATCGAAGGATAGGGTTTTGAGATATGAACTTTTTAAAAAAAAAACAGTTAATGGAAAAAATTCAACGGCATTGAATTCCTTGAAGAATTTTCCATTGATTATATGGTTTTAAAAAATTGTTTTATTGTAAAAGCAAATTATTCCTGACAAATAACTTTTTTAACTTTTTTTCGGAACAAACTTTCAAATTTATTGTCCCACTGCTGGCAACGTGGATTTTCAATGTAATAACTTGAAATTTCAAGTATATCAATATTTCATGATAAATTTAGAAATGATGTGTTCACTTCGAAATTAGAATTAATAGTTTGATTCAACTCCATTCAATTTTTGGATTCTTTATTAGCGTGCTAGAGTAAATATTTGCTCAAATTGAAAAATTAAATTGTGAGTAAATATCATAACTCACCCTTCCATTTTCCAAGCATTGACATTCAAAACCAGAAATCTATTATTTCTAGTAGCTCCCCCAGTTCCTGTATACAAATAGTGTTTCAGTGGAACAGGCCGATGCAAAGTTGTTATAACATACACCTTCCGTTGATGAGTTCGACCCAACCAATCAGCAAACTCAATTGTATTTGGAACAGTTGCACTCAACAACACAACACATACATGTTCTGGCAATAGAATAAGCACTTGCTCCCAAACATGTCCTCGCTCTCGATCATTGATATAATGTACTTCGTCAAAAATAACATATTCCAAGTCCCTTGAAATATCACTCCCACAGTACAACATGGATCTCAATATCTCAGTCGTCATTATCAGGCAACTTGCAGTCTGATTTATTTGAAAATCGCCAGTTATCAGGCCTACATCTTTGAAAACTCTTTTGAAGTCTCTGTACTTTTGATTAGAAAGGGCCTTAATTGGGGATGTATAAATAGTTCTTGTCAAATGTTTCTGAGATAAAGCTATGGCATATTCAGCAACAACCGTTTTACCAGCTGACGTGTGAGCAGCAACAAATACATGGTTATGTTTTTCCAGTTGGAGGATAGCCAGTTTTTGGAAAGTATCAAGTTCGAATGGAAAATTATGTGCCATATTTGGAATTTTATTTCTGAAATTTTTAACAGATTTAGATGTATCCAAAAGAATTGCCCATTCTGTTCCTTTTATTGCCGCAGGTTCCGTTGATTTACTTATGTCTAGAATGGGGACATCCTTGGGAATTATTTCATCTTCATCTGCATTCGTGATAATTCTTTCCTCCTGTTCTTTGCGAACTACTTTCTTTGGACTCCCCCAGGTTCCTGTTGATGGTTAATATGATTATAATGAGCAGTAATGGTCAATGAAACCATATATTCAAATAATATTAATAATGACTTGAAGAAAATATACAAATTTGTGAAAGAGGCAACCAACGAATGTGATGGTAAATCAAATCAAAACATATTCGTAATAAAGGACGATGGAGAACAATTCGAGAATGACAAAGAAATGGCAAACTATTCCATAACTACAAAAACAAATACCCGCAAACCAAGAATTCCATGTATCTTAAGCCTATACATGAAACAGAACTTATTCAACACATAAACACCCTAAAATCAACCAGTGCACCTGGAATGGATGGAATAACATCATCACTAGTGAAAAAAATGTGACAAACACCTTCTAAAACCCCTGGTTCATATTATAAATTTAATATTCCTGACTGGAAGAATTCCTGAGCACTTTAAACTATCGGTGGTTACACCTATATATAAGAATGGTGACAAAAATCTCATTCACAACTACAGACCTATATACAGCCTTATAAATACTTTTGGAAAATTATTTGAAAAATGTCTAAAATCTCTGTTACATGACTTTCTGATGAAAAATAAAATTCTCAATTACAAACAATTTGGTTTTCGGCCAGGTATAAGCACAGATGAAGCAATGTTTGAATTAATAAATCACATTAAACAAAAACAAATGTATTGCAGTGTTCCTGGACTTAGCAAAAGCATTTGACACGGTTCCTCACCCAACACTGTTAAACACTCTCGAACAATTTGGAGTAAAAGGCATTATATTGGAGATTTTCAAAAATTATTTACCAGAGAAAACAAATTGTAAAAATATGAAATACGTACAGCAACAATGATGATATACAGATAGGAGTACCTCAAGGTTCGGTTCTTGGACCGCTGCTTTTCATTACTTACTTCAACTCTTTACTAGACACACATACAGGCGGCACTATAATACCATATGCTGATGATACAGTTCTAGTTTTTGAAGACAACGCATGGCACACTTAAGAAAAAGACTCAACATGGCATATCCATAGTTAAAACCTGGCTAGACATACCTGATTTCTCTAAATTAATTAAAATTTGAAGACTCAAATCTTGAAATAAACAGTGCTGATAAGACCAAATACCTGGGTATAATTATTGACAAACACCTTGAATGAACAGACCACATTAATACCTTAACAGCAAAACTACGAAGATTTATATATAAATTTTATGAGCTACAAAAGTTTATAAATAAATAATTATTAATCATTCTCTACCAATCGTTAATTGAATCTATCCTAAGATACGGTATTGCTGTGTGGGGTGGTCTTTATAATAATGCCTTACAACCCCTGACCGTTTTTCAAAATTACATTATTAAAATAATATTCCGAAAAAAAAAATTGTATTCTACAAGCTTACTACTATACAATGAAGAATTTCTGAATATATGCTCCCTGTATTATCACACATGCTGCATATTCATCTAAAAACATACCTATTTGAAAATTAATCCAACACATAAGCATGAAACTTGGTCAAAAGTTAATAATATACTAATAAGGCACTTTTATCAGAAAGATGCTAGCCAGAGGTTCATTACGTCAATAGCTCCTAAAATAATCAATTATTCACCAATAAACAATCTTAAAACTTTCCAAAAAAAATCTAAACAGTATTAAGTAAAAACCAAACTAAATACTTAAATATCATATAATTACTGTAAATACATGTATTTATTAATTCCAAACAATGCAATCTGAATGTATAGCATCATAATTTGTGTTTGCAACTTAATTCTCTTTAGTTGTAAAATTACTAATGTGTATCTATTCTATTTTTTTTGTTACACCTGTCTTTCCAACTACACAAAATTTGATTTACTTAATATTATTATAGTAATACTTTGTCACAAATAGCAAAATAATACAATGATAAATTGTTCTGTTCACATACATATATACATAGGTGTATATAATTTTTAGAAAAATACCTAATAAATGTAAATACTTACACTATGTGTACTATATACTATTCTAATATCGATTATTACTAGAATGTACATTTTCTATTTTCTATTAAATCTATTAAATTAATACATATGGAATTTAGTTTAGATAAATATAGCAAAATAAGTACAAATGTCTGAATATAAAGAATTCGATTTTTGATCTTCCATTTGGGATTCAAATAAATATATTTCAAGTATATCATATTCTTACCCAATATATTCTGTTCTTGATGCACTAACTCCAATAAATTGATAACATTCTTTGCATCTGGGACATCTCCCCTAGCACTAGCCTTGTCTTCCATATTATTTAATACAGTCATTCCATCAGTGTCAAAAATTAAACCTTTAATAAATCCAGGAGGCACTGTTAAAAGTTCTGAAAGAGACTACATTTATTTGAGGATTCATAATAACTTCGGATTAAATACATTGTTCGCTTTATTTATCTAATGGATAGAACATGAACATTCATTTTGACTTTCTTTTAAAATTAAGTCACAGTAAAATGCAAATAATACAACTATTGAAGCTAGCTAATAACAATTATTATTGGTTTGAATATGAATATATGACCATATCAGTGTTCTGAACACAATCAAATAGATGTAAAGAATTAAATTTAATTTTGAATTTATAACAATATGAAATAAGAATCGAAATCTGATTAATACAATGAAAATTTAGAATATATACTAGTTGTAACTATAGGTACAATTTTAGTAGAGCAAATTTATTTGAGATGAGTTAAATTAAAAATATCCTTTTAGATCGATTCTTTACATTACCTATTGAGGCCTTTGTAAAATAATGAAAATCTTTGATATTATAATAAACTTCGGTTTATTATAATATATTATAGTTAGGAACTTCCAAATAAGTTGAATCTATTACGAAGAATTCATATGGACTACTGCAATGTTTTCTTCGTATATATTCTTTATTATTATTATTATCGAATAACAAGAATAGAATTGCATGAATCAAATCCCAGGTGTACGAATGTCAGTATTATGTGACAAAGATTGGTGACCACATCCATGTGATAATAAATTTTCAAGTGCAAATTATTAGTTTCATGTTTTTATACCTGTATTTGATAAATCTTCTTGCTTTGGTAGTTCCAAAATTGGATTTGGAAAACTTCCTGGCCAGAATGGCATATATGAAGCGTTGCCTCTTGTGGCTTCACTTGGAGGTGCAGGAGCTCGATTTACAGACATGGAATTTTGTGCAGTTGCTCCTGCTGCTTGAAGGGAGACTTCATGGTAATCTAATATTTCACCTGTGAATGGATCCCTTTGTACCTACAATAGTAGAGAGCTGTATAAGCAGCTAGAAACTAAATGTTTGATTTAACACCTTACTTGTAAAGAAGTACATAGTGGTGACTCCTCAAAATGTAATAATTCCAAGGGTTCTGCCTCCCTCAACCAATGAATTTGACATCTTTCGTATTCATATATAGAAAATTGTTCGAGATCAGTAGCATACTTTTGTAGTTTCTTTTCTATATCTGGTAATATCGGCAGTTTAGATTCCCCTCTGCAATTCTGAACAAACTGTAATTATTTAGGATAGTAATGAATTAAGTGCAACTTTTACCATTTTGCAACAATTAATTTTTGTGTTTTTGTCAAATTTGCAGAATTCTAATCGAATTTGGTGACATAACAGTCAAAAGAAATTGAAAATGATGTTTTCTATTTCTATTTTTTAAATCATATGTAAAAATGCAAAATACTGCATATTATGTAGTTCACATGGTTCAGCCGAAACGAAAATAAATACAAAATACAACATAGATCATTAGAACTAAAGCTCTTTGTGCCATAGATGTTTGTTACATATGTAATATCTATGCTTACTGTGCATTAAAGCTCACACCAAGAACTACCTCCTTTTGGGTTGATATTATTCCTAGAAAATGTAAATAAATTTTACAAGATAGAAATTAATTGAAAATATTCATGGTCTCTCTAGAATAGCGAGTTTTCAAGTCAAAATTTAATTCAATTTTCTACGACAATGTACAGTACACTTAAACATTGTTAGTTGAGGGCTACTTTCTATAAAAAAGTTAAATCAGGATCATCCATTGTTGCAGTATGGGCAGGTTTTCAATGTTTTTGAATACAACTAAAGATTTGTTTACATACAAAATTAGTTCTTTATCTATTGCATCAAATAAGACATATTATTTATAATCTTAAATTCAATTAACAAACTGTTTGTGTTTACCAAATGTTTGTAAAATAAAGTAAGTACCTAATCTACATATGTTTCTATTTCAACCTGAAAGTTTCAGACAAAGACACGATACACGTAAAATTCACTCTCAACTTCTAGTCTATATTATTAATCCATACTGTAATGTTAAAGTATCTTGAACGGTAGACTTCCGCCGATAGTTAATCTTGAAAGGTGCGTATCTACCTCCCTTCTCTCTCGTGAGAAGAGCGACAGAGAAGACGGGAGAATTATTATCTTCTGTCCTTCAGAGAACCGATTCAAATGGGCTCACGGCTTACTCTATTTATGTATGGTATTCACAGCACAGGGTAATTTTTCCGCCACTTGAATATAGAGCTCTTCTTTTTAAATTATTAATTACTCTACTCTGTGTATCTTCACGTCCTCTTTGTTCAGATATACATTACAATTGACCAGTGTAGGGGTAAAGTATGATATTCAACATTGAGTGGCTCATCACAACATTATCTCTGTTCATAGTTGTGAATATTGAACTCTAATATGATAGTATTCTCTGTGATCTAATTTTTGCGCGCCACCTATTGTCTTTATTTCTATTCACTTATGCATGACCTAAGATGTCATAGCATAGATGTTCTAAGATGACCCATTAGACCCATAGCCTATACGTATGACCTTAAAGTCAAACTTCGTCTCCTTATTTATTTAGGACATGTAAATATAAATATTAATTTTAAGTTTAACTACTTAAGTTTATTTAATAAAATCAAACAATACATACTATGACAACCAGGAATCCTACCACTTTAATGGCAGTGCCAAATGATGAAGCCTTTGATTTTTTATTTAAAATTGTTCTAATTGGTGACTGTGGTACAGGTAAAACCTGTGTTGTTCAAAGATTCAAAAATGGAACTTTTATTGAGAGACATTCAAATACAATAGGTGTTGATTTCTCAATGAAAACAGTGATAGTAGATGGAAAAAAAGTGAAGGTAAATACAATGCAGAATTAACTAAATTGGAAAATTCCTTCTCATGGTTATTTATAGCTTCAGATATGGGATACAGCGGGTCAAGAAAGATTCAGAACTATAACTCAAAGTTACTACCGATCAGCTAATGGCATTATAATTGTTTATGATATAACAAAACGGTCTTCATTTTTATCTGTAACAAAGTGGGTTGAAGAAATTCGAAAATATGCAGGTAGTGAGGTATTATTAGCATTGGTTGGAAATAAAGCTGATTCAGAAACATTACGAGAGGTGGAGTTTGAGGAAGCAGAAACTATGTGTCAGTACATGCCAGAAGTTTTATTTGTACTAGAGGCTAGTGCGAAAGATAACTCAAATGTTGAAGAAGCATTTTTGTGTTTAGCTACAGAACTCAAGGTAAGTACTTTGATGAATCTAAAAAAATGATTTATCTCTATTTCAACATTTTTTTTTAGAGGAGACATGATAGTGGTATATTTTTTGAACCTGATGAACATGAAATAATTAAGTTGAACGAATCTCGATCTATATCAAAATGTAGTTCATGCACGAAGAGTATATTTTGAGATAAAATGTGATAGTGCCTCCCTGTGCCTTAGGTTTTCAAGTAAGTTATTTTTACATTGCACATTCTTAAGCATAGATAAAGTATATATTTTTCATGTAAGAGGTTAAGATGAATTCTTCGTTGGAAGACATGAAAAGACTTGATGAATGCCTTTTCCATCTTAAAATAGCATTATCAATTGATATTATTTTAAAGTGATCAAAACAATAGTTACATTACATTTAAAATAGTATAAAATGTAAAAAATAGGTACTTAATTGAAGTTTCAAGTATTCTTTTACTTAATAATTGAACCTAGAAAATAAAAACCCACAAGATTGGGTATTGTTTTATGTTATGAACAAAACATGGAACAAGGTTTTGCCTGCAAGTTGGAATTTATTACATTTCTGCATACCAACCAACCCCTCTTTCCCGTAGATCAACTATTGTAAAAAATTTGAAATACTCTGTAATAAATTGTAATTAATGAGTGGAAAATTCTCATGCCATTTTGCTGTCTGGGGCTACGTGGTGCAGCTTTAGTCTAATGCTGCACCACCACTCTGCTCAGGTATCTACTACCGTAATGAATTTGAAATATGTTGTAATAGATTGTAATAAATGTGTACAAAATTCTCATGCCATTTTTTTTGTCTGGGACTACGTGGAGCAGCCTTAGTCTCATGTTGCACCACAACCCTCTTTTCGGGTATCTAATACTGTAATAAATTTAAGATAAGTTGTAATAAATTGTAATTAATGTGTAAAAAATTCCCATATAATTATTTTGTTGGTGGGCTACAAGTGTTGGTGCAGTATTAGGTACATTGATTAAATGGCGTTTTTGTTCCCATCGAGCACAACAACTTTTGCACAGTTGAAATTAATTCATGGTTTTAACTAGGACTCGGAATTGTATTTGAATTATTCAAATATTCAAGTATTTGAATATCCATAATTCAAATATTTTGAAAAAAATATTATTTGATATTCAAATATCCAAATATCTGAATATTCAAATATCCAAATATCTGGATGATCAAAAATTTAAGGATCTGTGGTTTTCATATTCGGGGCAAGGATGAACATCGAAACGAATCCATTAAAAATATGGTTGTCCTTTGCAGTGGTGGAGAAATAATGAAGGTAAATATCAAAATCTTTCAAAATATGCGAAGTGGTATCTTTCAATACCAGCCACATCAGTTCCGTCTGAGAGAGCATTTTCAGTTGGTAGCTTAGTTTCAGCTAAACGATCTTGATTAAAGCCAGATAACGTGAAAAAAAATAGTTTTTTGAGTGAAATTATGGACTTTAATTTTGAATAAAAAATATACTGCAATATTTTCAATTTATTTTACAATTTTCCAAATACCTATTGATCGTAAGCATCTATAAAAATATGAATATCCGGATATCGAAATAGTTACACATATTTTCAACCAATCAAATATTAGAATATTTGAGTATTCGCATAGCCAGATATCTGAATATCCAAATATTTGAATATTCAGATATTCAAATATTTGGATATTTGAATATTTGCAAATATTCAAATATTGGATAATTTGAATATTCAAATAGGATTATAAACAAATACTTGAATGCTTGGATACGAAAAATTCCGACCCCTAGTTTTAACTGATATGCACATCTTGTAAGATGTAATATCCGATCAACCTCTTTTCTCTTCATTTTCTATGCTCAAGTATAGATCTGGACTGATTTTCTGTGGTATATCAGCAATCCGCCCCTTAAGTCGGTCCTGCAACGATAAACCCTGAATGCTGTTAGACGCTTGCCTAATTTTGCGGCATTTCTAATTGCTTCAAGATCTTTTTGCCCGTTTTCATAGGCATATTTATGAAACTTTAGTTTTTTGTTTGTTTAGCACCTTCTAAAAGTGAATAATTTCATATGTTTAGCTCAAAAATGGTGCTGAGAGGGGTTTGAATTCTCATGACCGACTACTCGAGAAACTGGCTATTGATGTCTATTCTAGTAGTCGGCCATCAAATTAAATCTTTCATACCATTTTCGTTATTAATTGTACACACGGCCCACTATTGTACAGAAAATCAACTCATTATTTAGTATAAACCACGGTCGTACATACAGGTCTGGGAACTCTATGTTTGACATGAGTCTCTTACATGTCGCCAAACTCGTAGTCACTCGCTCAGCCACCAGCTAGCGCTTGGATCGAAGTATGGCAACAATCACATCATTAAGTAAAATAATTTTTCTCGTAACGCAATATTTACTATTCTGATTTGAGAGAGGAATCGAGCTGTTTACTCTTGTCAAAATGTATTACTCACCTTAAAAATAACTTCCCCTTTTTCGTTATACATGCTCGCACACATAAAAGACCTCGTTAAAACGATTTCTATCCGGAATCGCAAGCATCCAATTTTTTCTCATTTCCGCATCTTTCGGCACTTTAAAAACAGAAGTTTTTTGCTTCACACTTTTGTACCCCGTTTTGCATTTCGGCACAATGCACGGTTTCGTAATTTTTTTCTAAAAACGCCGGTATTCCTTGTGTTTACAAGTCAACAATGACAGTTGCCGGAGAACACGGTCGTATACGTGTCGGAGATCATTCCTCGACTGATACGCCACCCTTTTGGTACTATGCAACAGATGACGCTCAGCGGACTCACTTCTCACATAGGAAGCCTCGAGTTCCCAGACCTGTATATACGACCGTGGTATAAACTAATGACTTCATATAACGAAATGATCCAGGGGGCTTGAGTCCGGGTATTAAACAAAGATCTCCATATGTTATGAGCAACCACACTAAAATGTGGTGGTGCACCATCGTGCATAAACTACCATGCAATGCTCGTTACCAATGGTATGTCATCCAGCAATAGATAGAGATTGTTCCAAAAAGTTTCGATAAACCTCGCTGGTAAGTCTTCTTGGCAGAAATACCGCACCACGCCCACAATTCCAACCCAAAAGTTCAACGAAAACTGATGTTGAAAACGATCTTCAGGTACTTCAAGTGAATTTTCTTCAGACAATCAGGAATTTTCATAATAACCATCATGTTATTATTAAAATTTCTGATTGCGTTATTAGAGAAATTTGATTCATCGATAAAAAAATCAGGGATAGTAGTTGAGTTTGAACCATTGTGTGCAAAACCCATTCACAAAATGCAATACGTGGAGGAAAATCACCAGGAAGAAGTGCTTGAATGCATTGTATATGGTATGGGTAGAACAAATAGTCCCTCAACATTTTCCACACAGCCCATTACTTACATTCAAAGTATTTCCAATTTTTCTAGTAGATGGATTTTCCTATGTCATGTTCAGCACATTTTCTTCCAATTCTACTGGTCTTACTGTCATTGGCCTTTCTGGCCCTCCACTTTGTTTCAATGTAGTGTTTCATGAAAACCTTGTTGAATAGTTTGAAAGTTTAGTTAAATTTAAAATCCTGGTTTTTAAAGATGGTGTGTCACAAATTGACACATAACTAGACCAACATTCTGGCGTAATTCAAATTATTATCGAATAAAGTCGTTTGTAGCCGACTATTGAAAGCCGGAAGCGGCCGGTTTACTGGCGAGCTCACTCTTTACTGTATAATTCAGTTCTCAAGTAAATGAATATTTTCAAATTTGGTGCGATTTAAACATTTTTATTGACAAAGGACGAATTATAAGTGTTTTCAATAAAAAAAGTGGAAAATTTATGGTTTCCTCACATTTGTTATTTTGCATACTTTATATATGTTGTTGTATGTTTCGTAACAAATTATATTTTTTAGATGTTTTGTGATTATATTTTTTTATAGTATGTGTAATGTAATTGTTGTATATTTATAATTAGCTAGTAAAAGTACAACTACTGTAATTTATTTTCTCACAACTACAATCAGACATTTCTGACATTTTTATGATAAATACCTACTGTAGAAATAGGAATTATTGGAAATACTGTTTTGAAGTGATATTAGTAATTTTGGGAAGGAAGTAATCTAACCATCTGCTTCTCGGGTATGTAAACATTTGGTAAATTGAGCAACCCAAATGAAGAATTAAGTGTATAAAAAAACATCTTTTGAAGTTCAGAGCATGTAGCAGAAGTGTAGGTGGAATGATCGGATGTCCCAGTCCCAGGAGTTCTGAACCTGCCTCATCAATGTTGTTCAAATGTCACCTCCAAATACTATAGAACTCGCACTTCACCCAACTTTATATTATCCAAAGACCTATACCTAAAAACTTTCAGGCAGATTTAAACGCTATCGAATATTGTGTAGAAAAAAATTTCATTATAAAGGTCTTTGGGGTCAAAAATACATATTTTGTTAGAAAGTCGAGCTGCTCTAAAGATTAAATGCTTTCACTAATTTCGTCATGAAAATAGTTATTTATACTATCTATGAAATCACATGTGATTAATATCTCTCTTGTTGAAGTGTTTCATGTTGTACATGACAAGTATATTTTTGATTAATTTTGTTACATAAAGATGGCCTAACTTTTCTGATTGTGTTTATTTATAACAAAAGTGTTGTTTATCATGTCAAGCGTTATTAAATTTAAATCAAGTCTTATTAAACTGCTGAATATTAATGATTACATATCTTCACTGCTCTACAGCTGAATCAGATAGAAATGATTGATTGTGTTAATAATTTAAAAAATTAATACTCATTTATTATAATTATTGTAATTTCTATTATATGTAAATCATGACATTTTGTATTTGTTGAACAAATTTGATTGTGAATAAACCAAGTGTTACTTATATTATTGTTCATTGTAATGCATTGTTAATTATTCATCGTGGAGAGCATTAATTTGAAACATCATCTGCTGGGACCATGGTCGTATATACAGGTCTGGAAACTCAATGTTTGACATGAATCTATTACATGTCGCCAAACTCGTAGTCCCTCGCTCAGCCACCAGCTGGCGCATGGATCGAAGTATGTTGTCAGGATTAGGCGCCATATCGTTCAAACACGGTCGTATACATAGTCAAAGTATACCAGGTCTGCCGGAGCCTCCCTTCCATCGTTTCTCGAGCTGGGTGACGTCACCCAGTTCCTCCAATAACAGCCTTGTTCTCATCAGCTCGTCGCCGGCACGTAACAACATCATATTATGTCCTCGTCTATGACATTAAATAAACGAAATAAACGACCAATCAGATTGCACTAAAATTTTAAAAAGAGTAGAAGGGAGGCTCCGGCAGACCTGGTATACTTTGAATATGTTCGTGTACGTGCCAGAGAACATCCCTCGACTCATGCGCCACCCTTTTGGTACTACGTAACAGATGACGCTTAGCGGACTCACTTCTCACATAGGAAACAGTCTCGAGTTTCCAGACCTGTATATACGACCGTGGCTGGGACGCAGGTAAGTTGACGAAATTTCAACTATTATGTGCTATATCTATTGATCTCAGAGTGTAGTTATAGTGACTCACTCATTACGAAATCTTCGAAACTATAAAGCGAACAGACTTGAAACTTGACAGATAAGTTCCCTATACGACGAAAGAACCCGCCAAGAACGGATTTTTCTAAATTCAATCCAAGAAGAGGTAAAAAGGATTCGATATATTTTGACGTTCTTTACAGCTAATATAATCGCCTATTAATTCCATGACGGACAGATCCATAGATTAATGAATTATTATCATAGTTCAGACAGTCTTACAGACAACAAATAACACATCAACAAGAACGGTAATATTTTTCATATTTTGAGTACCTACACGAGAGGGAAACCTATAATGTTCAAATAACATCGTGTGAGCATATCTATATGTGCTTACAGATTTATAGATATCCCTTTCAATTCAAATAAACTTTCATATGGCAATATTTGCATCAAGTATTGACACTTTGGGAAATTCATCGCGGCGCAGCCGACGCTTTCTTCTACGGGTATATTGCTTCTAGTCTATATATAAAAGGAAAATACCACTCACTGACTGACTGACTTACTCATCACGAAATCTCCGAAACTATAAGGCATCGTACTTGAAACTTACAGATATGTTCCTTATACGACATAGGCACTCGTCAAGAATGGATTTTCGAAAATCAATTCCAAACTATACCGAATCCCTTTCATCGGATTCGATATATTTTGGCGTTTGTGACTGCTAATATAGAATCACGTACAATTTATACGACAGACAGATCCTTATCAATGGATCATTATAACTGTTCAGATTATGCTATGGACAACACATAGCGCATCAACAAGCAGTGTTGCCAGATTAGAGGGTTTCCCCCTAAATTTGTTTTTTTATGGCTTTGGTGGGTATTTAAGGGAGGAAATTTATTTAGGGGTTTTTGTTGAAGGTTTTTATTTGGATAATCTCTTTTGCTTATTTTTAAATATTACATATTGTGTTAATTAACCGATCAATAACAACATTTACAAGAGTGTAAGAAGCATAATATCATTTCCGTCATTCAAATATGCGCGGTTATCTGCGTCATAACCCTAGATAAGTAGAGGGCGACACACGATTCCCTGGAAAGCTGAAAGTTTAAGACTCGCATTTTATTATGTGTATATTATTCTTAGATTATTTAAAAGTTTAGGAGTTTATTTCAAATTTTAGGGGGATTTGCAGCGTCATCTGGGGGTTATTGGGCGAAGCTACCAGGCAACTCTGTCAACAAGACAGGTAACGTTTACATGACAGACAGCTGACACATTGACAGCCACATAATGTCCGTGACAGACCATTCCATCATAGATATCACAGTCAATTCAAATAAGCTTTTACATGAAATACAGTATAATTTTACAGCTTTCCACGACTTCAGCTGTATCTACTCATTGATGAAATCCTAGACTTTTTATCAATGCCTGGGAGTGTTATTGATCTGCCCTTCAACGTATGGTCGCAGTTGAAACGCTTTGTCTGAATTCTGTATCGGTCACAAACGATAATGAACTCTGACGGTTCCTATTACTCAAATCGTTCTTCAGAGGGAGAATACCCTTCAGCCTTCACCCACCACTTGATCCCCACCTCGGGCACATTACGTCATTACGTATCAAAGATCTGAAAGAAAGCTAATAAGAATCACTCGTGCGCCCATGCCTCTCATCACCAGATGAATTGATTTGATTGGACGTTTGATGATGTTCAAATCACTTCTATCAACTATATCAACTTCGACGTTTGAGTACAACAGTTCCAGAGGCTGTTTTACAATTCTTTGAGTGAGGATGTGAAAGAAAAATGTATCTCCCCAAAAAAAAACCATCCACCGAAATTTGTGGATGCTGGGTTTTCATTTGCAACATTAAACCTAGCCAAGAAGATTTTGACGAATAATGTACTAATGTTTGAATGCTTATAAAAAGAATGGATGGTAGAAGCCGTTACTTTATTGTAATTTATCATTACGATAAAATGAAAGAACAATTACTAAGTTTTTATACCACTTTTAATAATAATATGAAAATGTTACTATAGTTTCAACACCGAAGTGTCATTATCAAAAAGATACAAAATTATAATAGTATATAAATAATAATATAATTTTATATTTGTTTGATAATGGCACATCGGTGTTGAAACTATAGAAGCTTTTTATTATTAAAAGTGGTCTAAAAACAAAGTAATTGTTTCTTCATTTAATCATGCTTATAAAAATACCTATATTGAAAATATTTAAAATATTTCATAAATGTTGTATTGCATTGTATTGTAGTTTGATTTGCACAATAAAACAAAGAATGAATATGTTTAGCTCAAATATGTTGCTTAAGAATATATTTAGTTTACACTATCACCCTTTTTCCACTTAAAACTTTTAGTGTAAAAAGGGTGATAGTGTAAACTAAATATATATTATATTACATATTGAATAGTTTCGGCATTGAGAATGTGTAAACTCATTTTTAACTTTTAAAGTTATGAAAATAAAACCACTAATTTACACTAAATAAACAATGAATGTTTTTATTATCCACTATTGGTTACATATGTTTCAACACACAGTGTCATCATCTGAGCTAAATAATATAAAATAAAGTTACATCGACAGAGGATGGCTTTATACTATAATGACTATACTTATTAAGTGGAGGGGAATACCATTAGCTAGAACTTTTGATGAACTACTAAGGAAATGATTATCATTTATCAAATAGTGGACAAAAAAAACATTCATTGTTTATTTAGAGTAAGTTAGTTATTTTATTTCCATAACTTCATAAGTCATTATATTACAGTCCACCGTGGTACCTCATAGAATTACATTACGGATAATAAATAACCTTTAAAATGTTTATGATGCCTCAAAATAGCGCCTTTGTTTATTCGACCATAAGGACATGAATGATGATGATTAGATGGAATGAATATACGTTTTCAAAGCTGCCACTCGACACTTATTAATTCTCCACAACTATTTCGAGATTGAATGTGTCGTCCATTACTGTAAAATGAACTTTCAACACAATACAAGTTGGGGAAGAGTACATAATCAGTAATGATATACAATTTTGGAAAACCTTGTTTTTGAGCTGTATAAAATCATGTTGGATTGTCACAATCAAGGATTTACAAATAATAATGAATAAAGCTACGTGACATGAAGGAAAACTAATAATCTATTTTGTACTCAGGTATGAAATATTTATTGACAATAAATACATTATAATAGAAACTAATATTTACACACTACATAATTGGATGAATTTTCTTCATTACATTTTTGACTTAGTTTAAATCACACCCGTTTATTTATCACTTTATTAAAGTAAGTTTTTGAGCATTCAATATAGAATTTTATTACAGTCTTCGCACTATCTCACATATTTCTTAATGCAGGATTGTAGGTAACCTCAGGTCGGTTTTGGCTCTTTTCTTCATTCGATTCGACTTCATTTTCTTCTGTATTATCACTGAAAGAATAAAATAATAACATTATTGCTAATTTGGTTTTAATCGAAACCGTGGTGTACATCATTTATTCATGATAAAAGAATGAAATCTATGTGGGCTCGACACCTCTGCACTCCTGTTGGTGCTGAAAGTTATTTCATTGCATTTTCAGAAATTGCAATCTTTAAAAATCAACAAATCAAATAACCTTCATTACGGTAAAGTCATATATTTGATACATTTTGAAAAGTATTCATAGTCAAATTCTCAGCGTGAGGTTTCACAATAGTCTATTTAAACCTCGCCTTCTATATATTATATATCATTAAAAAAATGAAAAGAAATATAAATTAACACAACGTTACCATTTAATCTATTCATAAATGTAATTAATTTAACACTAACATCCACATACTTTAAATACAAACATTATTTTTATTCCCGTATCTGGATGTGCAATGGGACAGCTTATATCGTCATTAATATCAGTTTCATTTCATTAGTCATAGATCTAGAAGTGAATCTTATTAAAAACTTAAATTTTCTACTATCTTTCTTCAAAAGGTATATTGATGATTGCCTTCCAGCTATACCACAAACACAATTTCAATTCAAATTTCTCAATTATTATTCAAAACTACAATTTACAATAGAAACTGAAAACAACAAACAATTTGATAAATAACACAAAAATCTCCATATCATGGTATACAAAACCAACCTGGTCAGGCAGATATTCAAATTATAATGAAATGGTCCCGAACACCCATAAAAGAAATGTCGGTAACAGGTGTAACAGACCGAGCAATAAGTTTAAGTGATCCTGAATTTCGCGAATCCGCCATATCTAAAGCTAATCATCCTTTCAAATAATGATTGCCCACTTAAATTAATAAACAAAATTAAAAAAAAAGAATTCACGAATATTAGGTACAACGAAAACAATTGAATTATAAATGTAGAAAATATCGAAACTAAAATATCCCATATGTGCAAAATCTATCTGAAAAACTTAACATTATTCTAAAAGAAGACTATTTCTATAAAGATTCTTGACCCAGTATGAATTATATATAAAAATTCTCGGGAAATAGGTCACATTAACACTCTGTTCTAAAATTTTTTGTCTTTACGCACGTTTCGGTCTCACGACCATCATCAGAAGACTTATTATGTCTAAAAATTTTTGATTACTTAAAACTAATTGTATTACACAAAGCGTCCAAATCGCACCAATTTCAATTAAAATGCCCACGTCGCCGAAACGAAAGGAACACGATTAAACGAAATTGTAATCCTCAATGCTATAGTAAAATTATCAAGAATCCACTGCAGAGAAGAATTCTTAACAAAAGCGTACACATGTCAACACAGTAAGTGATCGACTGAGACGAGGCAAATATAATTCAAGTTTTAGTATACAACTTTTAAACCAGATGTTAAATTTATGATCTAAACAAAAAGGTTCTTTCGTGACAGGAGGTATACTAGACATTTTACCTAATATATACTATTACATTATAACGAGGCATGTAGGAATTTGTAAGAGAAATTGAAATTATTTGATCAAATTTGTATTTCTATCAAAATCTATCAATAATATATTAGGAAAAAATGAATTTTATGTGAAAGACTCTTGGCAATTTAATGAATTTATAAAAAATCAATCCGTACCCGTACACCATCAACTAATTTCCTTGGACGTTGTTTCGTTATTTACAAATATACCTGTCGTGTTGGCATTGAATAGCATCAAAAAACGTTGGGCAGAGATTAAAAACCACACACCTCTAGATCAATCTGAATTTATAAATGCTGTCAAGTTTTGTTTAGAATGCACTTATTTTCAGTATGGTGAGCAATATTTTGGACAAATCTTCGGCACAGCAATGGAATCTCCTATTTCAGCTACAATTGCTAACCTCGTTATGGAATGCCTAGAGGAATCTGTTATAAGTTCATTAGATTTTCAGCCTGTATTTTTTAAACGGTATGTAGATGATTGCCTTATGTGTGTTCCCAACGATAAAATTCAGTATGTGATTAATAAATTTAACAGTTTCCACTGTAAACTTCAATTCACTTGTGAAATAGAAGTAAACAAAAACATAATTTCCTAGATATGAACATTAGGCATGATGTAGATGGAAAAATAAAAACTTCTTGGTTTACTAAAGAAGTTTGGTCTCAACGTTATCTTCACTTCAATTCCGTTGCACCAGCTTGTTATAAAAAAAGTGTCATAAACAGCCTTACAGACCGCGCGATAAAATTGTCCCACGCAGAGGACCGTCCCAAGAGTTTAAAAATTGTTCGTAATACACTGGAATTGAATGGCTACCCAAAAACTTTCTTCAATCCGATCATTAAAGAAAGAATAAACAGAATCTATAATGGTTCTTCATATAAAAATAACATAAAAGGTATTACAGACAATTATATAACTTTACCATACATTCCGGTAACCTCAGAGAAAATTAAGAATTGTTTGAAAAAGTACGATATAAATGTCGCGCATAAACCTACTAACTGTGTTGGAAAGTATTTCTCAAATCTAAAGCCTTTAATACCTAAAGATAAACAAACCCACACAGTATACAAATTAAATTGTTTAGATTGCGATGGAACTTATACTGGAATCTCTAAACAATATTTACAAAAAAGAATGTACGGCCATAGGTATAGCACAAAAAACAAAAACTTAGAAAATTCCACCGCTCTTGCTAAACACTGCTTGGATTATAACCATCAATTCGATTACAATAATGTTAATATTCTAACTAAGGAAACCAATTATTATAAAAGATCTATTTTGGAGATGATTCACATAAAACATGACTCTAAGTCTGTAAATCATAGGACAGACACTCAAAATCTAAGTCATATCTATACAAATTTGATCAAATAATTTCAATTTCTCTTGCAAATTCCTACATGCCTCGTTATAATGTAATAGTATATATTAGGTAAAATGTCTAGTATACCTTCTGTCACGAAAGAACCTTTTTGTTTAGATCATAAATTTAACATCTGGTTTAAAAGTTGTATACTAAAACTTGAATTATATTTGCCTCGTCTCAGTCGATCACTTACTGTGTTAACCTGTGTACGCTTTTGTTAAGAATTCTTCTCTGCAGTGGATTCTTGATAATTTTACTATAGCATTGAGGATTACAATTTCGTTTAATCGTGTTCCTTCCGTTTCGGCGACGTGGGATTTTAATTGAAATTGGTGCAATTTGGACGCTTTGTGTAATACAATTAGTTTTAAGTAATCAAAAATTTTTAGACATAATAAGTCTTCTGATGATGGTCGTGAGACCGAAACGTACGCAAAGATAAAAATTTTTAAAACAGAGTGTTAATGTGACCTATTTCCCGAGAATTTTTATATATGGAAGACTATTTCACAATAACACACAGAAATAATGACCTAAAACATTTATATTCTAAGCTCAAAAGCAGGATTCCCAAAAATAGCAAAATTTATACCGGACAAACAAAACATAGACAAATGAATCAAAGGTCATAAGTAATTGTAAAAGAGTAGAATATTTTTAGAAATCAAATCAAAATTGCATAAACGAAAAAGAACTGACATGAATAATCTACCCAAATATAAACAAACTTATCTAAATTAAACAAATCAAAAAATTTCACCGAAATAGAAACGGTAATCGAACGGTCTCAGTTACATGTAAGCAGTTAATATTTACTACATAAAGAGTCATCTAACAAGTAACATCTGCCACATCCACCAAAAAGGGAGATAAAGAAAAGAACGACCAAATCTATTCTGCAAAATTATTTCAGTCTGAATTTAAAGTTACGATGAGTGGGTGCAGGGTGTTCTCCAGTAATATCTACTCATGTAAGTACATTGAATACATCATTGTTGAATGAACGCTAGAAGAAACTAATAATTTAAGAAGCCAGCAATCACAAAAGAAATATTCAGCATATCAATTGGGACAATCGGGTTCATATATTTTCATATATTTAAATAAGTGAATAAATGTATTATATTCCCGTGTAACAATGTAAAGCAATAATAATAACAACTTCTGAAGAAGGGGCAATGCGAAACATGTGCAAAAGGATGCTACTGCGCATGTGCACATTTACATCATGGTACATATTAGTACACGGCGCATGTCTGGCACATGCTCTGTGCCATTATCCAATAGGATATTGGCTCAGCGCAGACCTTTGAGTGAGATGAAACATATATGTTGGCACCGTAGCGATTGGCCAAGACATCTCTCACACCAGCAATAAGTATTATATACAGTTTGGAAACAATTAGATACAAGAGTATGCGGAAGCTTCATATCCACATGTGTATCCTATTTTCAAGAGAGTAAAGACAGACGGTGCACGTCTATAATTTATTTTCTAGCAGAAGGGATATGATATACACTACACCCATGCGTACATTCACAGTTACTGAAGCAACCACAGAAAAACTATAGAAGCAACTACTAAAATTCAAGAAAGCGATCTCCCTCTAGGTCTAGAGGTTGTCGCTGTTACGCTTTATCTTTGTCTAAAACGGATACGCTATTCCAGCAAACACAATACACATATACCTACTGGTTTTCATTTTAATCTGTAATATATGAGCTACACATAAACTCACCTGTAATGGTTATGCTTAGAAGCGAATAGTGACTTTGGACAATCCTTCATGTATGGCCAGCATTCTCCTGGACTCCCCGATCTACCCCTTCCAGCGTTTTCTGCGTCCACATATTCATTCAATATGTCTGCATATGTTGATTTACTTGCTCTGAAGAATATTTTTTATATTAGGTAGGTTCTTTAAAAACTTCAAGTTTGTCTATAATATCAAGTTAAACTATTGCCTAACAAATCGAAGACCACCAAATGCGCATGTAAGGATTAATTATATCATTTCGGTTAATCATTCCAAGAATAAAAAGACGAACATTTCCTAAAGTGTGACAAGTGGAATTTTATGGCAAAATTAATTTTCCAAGACAGTACTGCGGGTCAAATGTAAATGATTGTAGGAACAGAAAATATATTGGGATTGATTTATAAATCGCGTATGAAAGACGTTAAGTTTCTATCTTAAATTGAAATTTTAACCAAATGGTCTACAATTCTACATATGTAGTTTAATACTCTATGTTTCATACTGACACCGCTGTCAGATTGACTCGCAATTATTCACACTATAATATAACCTTTTATATTGACACTTGCTGTCGCATGAACTATCTAAATGTACCATAGAATCAAGAAGTCGAGGACTTCTTGCACAGAATAAACACCTGACGTCACTTGAATCTCAAAATGAGAATTTCAGACTATTCTCCATTTTAAATCTATATGTTTGATATATTTATAACCAGAAAAACACAGTTGTCATTACGGTTCAATACAATACCATACTTCCATTTGAGAAAATGAAGATGGATGTCAGAAATTCCACTGGAGACGAGGCTACCCCTCCCAGAAACAATAAAGTTTTTATTTTCACCACTTTAAAGCGATCTGCAAAATTTGAAATCGATACGACCAATAGAAACGACGCAATCGTATCCACAGTGGGCTACGCACACGGTCATATATATAGGTCTGGAATCTCTATGTTTGACATGAGTCTCTTACATGTCGCCAAACTCGAAGTCCCTCGCTCAGTCACCAGATGGCGCATGTATCAAAGTATGTTGTCAGGATTAAGCGCCATATCGTTCAAATTTCAAACCCCACAAAACAAAGATTGATTGATAAAAATCGCACATTTTAAGTAAAATAATTTTTCTCGTACCGCAATATTTACTATTCTGATTTGAGAGAGGAATAGAACTGTTTCTCTTGTCAAAATGTATAACTCACCTTAAAAATAACTTCATAAAAGACCTCGTTAAAACTATTTCTTTCCGGAATAGCAAGCATCCACTTTTTTCGCATTTCCGCATCTTTCGGCACTTAAACAGAAGTTTTTTGCTTTACACTTTTGTACCCCGTTTTGCATTTCGGCACAATGCACTGTTTCGTCATTTTTTTCTAAAAACGCCGGTATTCTTGTGTTTACAAGTCAACAATGATAGTTGCCAGAAAACACGGTCGTATACGTGCCAGAGAACATCTCTCGACTCATGCGCCACCCTTTTGGTACTACGCAACAGATGACGCTTAGCGGACTCACTTCTCACATAGGAAACAGCATCGAGATTCCAGACCTTTATATACGACCGTGGTTACGCACTATGTACGCACGCACACCAATAGACAGCATGTCAAAAATAGTCTACATCGATTCAGAAATGCTCAAAACGGATATATCTGCGAAAATCCGGAAAATTTTTCAGCCCGATTTCAATACTTTCCTTGCACTGTATACTACGTATAGTGAGGGAATTGAAATAAAAAGGCCAGTAATAATTTATTGGTTCATGGAAACATAGGGAACTATAAAATAAACTTTAGTGTTATATAATAGTATTATAGGGTTAATTCAATTGAAATGAGAGAGGAATACAACAGCCAGTAATTGAAAGCGAAAAAGACAAGTATGACCATAGATTAAAACAATCGGACAATACATCTACCATCTAGGTGTATGTGGAGTATATATAAGAATTAACAGGCAAATATATAACAATGACTCATTGAAGGTAATCCTGCAAAAATTGTAACTGATTATAACAAATATCTAACTGGAATTACACGGTATCTCAAAGGTTAAATTGTAACATTGAAGAATCGATCAATCAACGTACCTATCCTGGCTAACCTCCTATAATTATTGCAATTGTCAAACAAAATTAAGAATAAAGTAGTACCAGCAGTTAAAAAATTGCATTGATAGTAGTGTAGACCACGGTCGTATATACAGGTCTGGACATCGAGGCTGTTTTCTATGTGAGAAGTGAGTCCGCTAAGCGTCATCTGTTGCATAGTACCAAAAGGGCGGCGCATGAGTCGAGGAATGATCTCGTATACGACCGTGTTCTCTGGCAACTGTCATTGTTGACTTGTAAACACAAGGAATACCGGCGTTTTTAGAAAAAAATTACGAAACCGTTCATTGTGCCGAAATGTAAAACGGGGTACAAATGTGTGAAGCAATAAACTTCTGTTTTTAAAGTGCCGAAAGTTGCGGAAATGCGAAAAAAGTGGATGCTTGCGATTCCGGATAGAAATCGTTTTAACGAGGTCTTTTATGTGTGCGAGCATGTATAACGAAAAAGGGGAAGTTATTTTTAAGGTGAGTAATACATTTTGACAAGAGTAACAGTTCTATCCCTCTCTCAAATCAGAATAGTAAATATTGCGTTACGAGAAAAATTATTTTACTTAATAATGTGATTGTTGCCATACTTCGATCCAAGCGCTAGCTGGTGGCTGAGCGAGGAACTACGAGTTTGGCGACATGTAAGAGACTCATGTCAAACATAGATTTCCCAGACCAGTATGTACGACCGTAGTGTAGACATATATACATTAGTTTCTACCAAATTACATAGAATTTATTTATTATATTATAATAAATAATTCTACGACATTTGGAAAATTCCCACCAACACTGAAATTGTATCTGGTGAGACAATATAATATAAATTAGCTGGGATCAATATTCCCTCACTTTTGTTAGCACAATTTTTCGCTTTCGGACACTTCTACAGATTGTATATTAGAAACAGATAATGAAAGATGTTAAATTATACTGTTACATTATAATTTTATCAAAATCTACATAATTTATTTCGCCACTCTATGTTTTATATTGACAGCTGCTGCCAGGTTGAGTTTCAAAATTATTGACAAAATAATATAACCTTTTATACAGACACCTGCAGATATCACATAATTTGCAAAATTTCCAATCTGTAGGTTCAATAAGAACAGCGCAATCGTCTCCACAGTGGATCAGGCACGCACACAGGGATCATCTCGAACATAGTCTAGATCGATTCTGAAAGGCTCTAACTAAACTGATATTTCCGCGAAATTTGTTACAGGTAAAAAGGAGATTTAGACAAAATGGGAAAAACACAAGCCTTTTGAGTTTATGCTAAGTTTTAAAAACTATTTGAGTCTTCTTTAGTGAAAGACTGATGAACTCTACGAATGAATGTAATATTTCCACACGGTTGTTCTTATGGTTCGCTAAAATATTATAATTCCATTTGAAATTCCGAAGATGGATGTCAGAATTACCACTCGAAACGGGGTTATCGGGCCCAAAAACAATAGAGTTCCTATTTTCACCACTTTATACCGATCTATAAAATTTCAAATCCATACAATAGGAACGGCGCAATCGCCTCCACAGTGGGTTCCTCACCGAAGCAGAAAAAAGGAACTAGAAAACCATTTGTTTCAAAATCACTTGAAATAGTGTTGATCCACATGAATGGTTAAGTTACGCAACTTCAGCCCATTTAACCAAAACTGTATCAATCACTCTTCCTTACATCCTAACATCCTATATCTACAATGTACCTTATTTTGGACACACTGTATTTTAGTTGTACGTATATCTGAGAATGCCATTGTGTGGTGAAACAATTGTTATTCTATTGTAAATAATGTGTGAATTTGTGTTTTATTCATTTTTCAAATAGTACATAGCTACTTACGTTAAAAATAACTTCAACATTTCTCCCACAATTCCAAAATTTTGCAATGGGTGAGCATGAACTTCACAAATAGCTCTCAATAAACATGCTCTTCCATCCATACCAAAATTCTCCAAAAACTCTTCAACGAGCACATATAGAATGGCTCGTTCTCCTCCATGGAATGCATCGCGATGTTCCGATGGTAGTTTGGGTGGGTTACCCGAAATAGATCTTTTACTTTTTCTATGATTTATCCAACTGGCTAAGTAGTCTGCTAAAAAGCTCCCAGCAGCTCTCCCCATGGATCTGGCCAATAGTGGTGGAAGTACACCATATGGATTCTCGTTATCCGTCAAGCCCAATTTATTGAAGTCGACTGAAAAATAATAGGGTCTTTCAATTGTCATTACGTCCAACCAGAGGGCCGGATCCAAACACATTTTTTTCAGAAACCGTAACAATTGAATATCATTTTGATGAAGGGCCAATACAACAGTCGGAATACTCAATAATTTTCTAAGGACATGAATGATTATTAATAAAATTTCAAGCTATTTTTATATAACATGTTGCGTTATATGTCTATGATAAATGGAACACTTGCATGCTAATACAGCATGGTCCTAATGTGAAAAAATTTCATAATATTACAGCTCTTGGTGACAAGTAAGCAGACTTATATTGCATATACCCTATAAACCCTCATACAAGCTGACACATATGTATCTTTGTCGCTCCACAACCATGCTGTTCCATTAGAGCAAAGTGCAAATATCGAGTGTCTGTTGCACAGTGAGGTCATAGTCGACCATTCTATGTGGGTGGGACACCAGCTACCAGTCAGCCAGCAATCACCAGCATAGTCAAAGTATAAAGGTCTGTTGGAGCCTCCCTTCTACTCTTTTTAAAATTCGAGTGCAAGCTGATTGGTCGTTTATTTCGTTTATTTAATGTTATTGACGAAGACATAATATGATGTTGTTACGTGTCGGTGACGAGCCAATGAGAGCAAGGCTGTGATTGGAGGAGCTAGGTGACATCACCTAGCGCGAGAAACGATGGTAGGGAGGCTCCAACAGACCTTTATACTTTGACTATGATCACCACTCTTTAAATAGTAAATACTATATAGATTGCAGAAACATCTGTGGGCACTTGGTTTTCAGTTTCATTGCGTAACAGATGGTGTATGTATAGTGGAAGTGGGTCCTATTATACATGTGGAAGCAAGCTACCAATTACAACAATCCATCAGTCACTCAACACTAGTATAGTACTAGATGTGGTCCGAGGGCTACGCCCGCAGAAAAGGCTGATAGCCGTAGAAACAGTTATTGCATATTTCAATTAAGTAGAAACCATAGAGATCATATAGCATGATCTTTATGGTAGAAACAGCTGGGGGCGTGGGCAGACCATCGACATATACATATGGACTGCGCGCAACGAGCTCGTTGACTGCGCGTGGCAATGATAAGCGCGGCTAGTTCAGGCGAGAGAGAGGGAAAACGAAGAGGCCGGCTCTATCGCGTTTCTATTGGCCGCTGCGTACTGTAGCTAGTATGTTTACGTCCCGAGCCGGCCTTTTCGTTTTCCCTCTCTCTCGCCTGCACTAGCCGCGCTTATCATTTCCACGCGCAGTCCATATGTATATGTCGATGGGGCAGACGTGAAATTATACTCTATGTCACATTGAAAGCTAATTTGATAATATCTATGTTATGGAATGGTCTGTCACCTAGTAAGTATATGTCTGTAACAATAAACATTATGTGGCTGTCGATGTATTAGTTGTCTGTCCTGTCCTTTTAGTAGGTTATGTGTGGTATGAACTTTGATAATAACATAGGGGTAATGTATAAATAGAGATAAAACGCTCCAGAAGTGTCATTGTTAAACGGTAATTCAATTTATGAGAACCCCCCAATTAAGATTCCCAAACATTTCACAAGTTTAAATATAAAGTAATGTACAAACTGTCATAAAATTCATGTGAAGGTAAATCATAGTTAAACCATAGATGTATTATATAAAACTCAAGTAGATAGAGGGTCCCCTCCACTACAGTTTTTCATAATTTACCGCATAGGCTACGCCCGCAGAAACAACTAATAACCGTAGAAGAAAGCGAGGGCTCCGTCGCCGCAATGTGAGTCCCCAGGTTTCAAGACAATATGCATGGCATTTCAAATTAGTAGAAACAGCTAAAAGAGCGTGGAAATGCGTGAAATTATACTCTATGTTATGTGAAATCTTATTTGTCTACATCACGGTCATATATACATCTCTGGAATCTCTATGTTTGACATGAGTCTCTTACATGTCGCCAAAGTCGTAGTCCCTCGCTCAGCCACCAGCTAGCGCTTGGATCGATGTATGTTGTCAGGATGTCAGGATTAGGCGCCATATCGTTCAAACACGGTCGTATACGTGCCAGAGAACGTGACGCTTAGCGGACTCACTTCTCACGTAGGAAACAGCCTCGAGATTCCAGACCTGTATATACGATCGTGGTCTATATTAATGAATTGTCTGTCAAGGGCATTATGTGACTGTCAATGTATCAGCTGTCTGTAATGTAAACATTGTAAACGTTACGTTACGTGTTGTTGACAGTTTGTGTTGTCTCTCATAGACAGTTTGAACTGTGATAATGATCCATTAATCTATGGAGCTGTGTCATGTAAATGATACGTGATCATATTAGCACACATCTCCAAATATATAGAATCCCTTTACACCGTTTTTTAGATTTCGTGATGGGTGAGTCAGTCAGTGGTATTTGCCTTTTATATATATTAAGATATATATTGAATAATCGCCGGTGCTTCCCGTGGCCTCCCACAATAGACTAGAGATGGTAGTGCCGACTATCCCCTTCGCAGTAGACTCGATACGTGCATATTCACTCTAAATGCCAACAGAGCCTCTTATATTGTTTCCGCAAGACTCATTTCATTTCACATTAGAACAATGTTGCGTCAACTTACATGTGAGTGTATACCTTATAATGCTAAATAAGTTTGCTAATGTGTCATCAAGAGCTGTGATATTACGAACAACTTTTACATTGGGGCCATGCTGCGTTGGAATGCAGATGGGCATCTAATAAACTCAATCAAACTATACTTCATTATACATTTATGCTAATCAGTATAAAAGAACAAGGCAATCAATAAAAAATTATGATATGAAAAAATAATATGATAATTTCTCAATGAATAGATTCAATAAAGTAGGTACTGTTTGTACATACCTATTACGGTAACCTAATAAATTTTTCGGATTGATATTTGTATATCTTTTGAAACCATCAGCGTGATTTCTATGATGGTTTATACGGTATTACAAAACAAAATCGAAATTAAAACTACCACCGGGTACCAATTTTCTATTCACAGCCTTCCTTGTTATTATGACCGTTATATTGATTCTGATGGACTGAAAACGAGTATTTTTCATAGACACATATACCTTTCATAAGCCAATGAAATTTGCTATGACGTCTGAAAATAATTAATCAATATTCCATTAATGAAAACCAAACATCCGAGGATAAAAATGGTGCATGTAATTCCCTAATATATTGAGATCCATGTTTAGAAAAAATTATAACTTCGAAACTGGGTAATAAATCTGCTTTATAAAGTAAAACAGTATATTTTGTGGCAATGTGGCGGCGGTTTCAGGCTCGGACACCTACACTGGTGATTCTTACATGGTTAGAAAAGTAAGCCTTTACTAACCTACTAAGCTAGAATAGCCGCTTGGAGATAATATTATGTTCTCTTATGTGTTCAGTTAATGTTATTGCATCTAACAATAAACTCGCAAATAAATTACTAACCTATTATTGCCTCTTGGAAATAACATATATGTTCTCTTATATGTTCGCTTGATGTCATTGCATCCAAAAATAAACTTACAAGTAATCTACTAACCTACAATTTGCAGCTTGGAGATAATATATGTTCTCTATGGGTTCAGTTAATGTTATTGCATCCAAAAATGAAATCACAAATAACTTACTAACCTTTTATTGCCTCTTGGAAATAACATATATGTTTTCTTATGTGTTCGCTTGATGTCATTGCATCCAAAAATAAACTGACAAGTAATGTACTAACCTACAATTTGCAGCTTGGAGATAATATATGTTCTCTATGTGTTCAGTTAATGTTATTGCATCTAAAAACAAAAACTCACAAATAATCTACTAACCTGGAATTTCTGCTTGGAGATAATATAATATGTTCTCTTTTGTGTTTAGTTAATGTTATTGCATCCCAGAATAAATTCACAAGTAACCTGAAAATGTTTGGCTTCCGGATAAATTCTGCGTCACAGTAGCACGACTCGAGTCGTGCTACTGTGACGCGGAATTCATTTTGAAGTCAAGAATTTCAAAGATTAGCTATGTCGCGGAAGTCTACGATTCAAGATACAAATAACCTACTAGCCTAGGATTACCGCTTGGAGATAATATATGTTCTCCAAGTTGATGTTATTGGATTAAGAAGAAACTTCCTATTAGGATATACTGGATTTTTCATTGGTAAATATATACATACGTTAACTGGAGATAGAGCTCTCCTAAGCGTAAGTTAAACCTGTTAAATAGAAATTCTTTGCTTCTCACTGCTTTACTGTTTGAAGATTAATACAAGATATAGTGAAACTTTAACCACAATTCAATAAAATTGTTAATTGACTTTCAATTTGACTTCATTCAAAGTGCATAGCATACATCTTTAAATTTTTGAGTTATTTCGGTCTGTTCGGTCTCATTTTGTTTAACGGAACCCAACTCGGAAATTTTCCAGGAAAATTATGGAATATCGCTTATTAACTATTACAATTACTATGAAGTAGGTAGGTACTCACTCGTGAAAGGTAGACTAATCGTCATATTGGAGAAAAATCCTTCTGGTGGATAACGAACAAATGGAAGTGACAGTGAAGATGAAATCACTAATGTGGTGCCCGGTGGTAGAGCTAGACGACCATCTTGTGTAACCCATAAGATACGTTTCTGTCTTGAATGACCTTTTTCTTTGGAAAAAGTGTGACTAGCCAGCAAGGTAAGAAGTATCATTAATATTGGATCTCTATTCCTTGGAATCCATCTTTGAAGAAAAATAGAATCCATTCTGGAAAGAAATGAAATATGGTAGTTACATTCAAATATACTTAACAGCACCGATAAATCCTAATGATTTCTCTGTTTTGTTAATAAAAACGCCATTATCATTATAGCCGTATTGGTGTTATGGTACGAAAAAAGTATCCTGGCAGTTAACACCGCCTCTTCTAATAAACTGATCAAAAAATAATAAATGATCAGCGTCGCAATATTTGTATACCTACTGTACGTTTTTTATTTTAAATGCTTTTCTTCAGCTAATATTTTCCTTTACATTTTTAAAATACACTCTTGTACAATTATCTGAAACAAACGATACCACATACGAGGGCAATGTGAAAATTCCCTGGAAAATGAAACCAGAAATGATTTATTTGGTCAGAACTTATTTTATTTCGTCCGACGTTTTTCAAATTTTTCGTTCGTTCCAAATAATACGATTTCGGCAATCCTTCAAAATAGGCGTTTGTTTCAGCGATGATCTCATCGTTGGAGCCAAATCTTTTTCCGCCGTGTCATTTCTTCAAGTCTGGAGAATATGGTGGATGACGAAGCAATTCGTAGCGCAATTCATGCAATTTTGCCATTGCGATTGCGGACCTCTGCCCCTGTGCGTTGTCCTGGTGTAAGAGCACTCTATGCCAAATGCGGCCGCTTTCGCTTCATATCGGCGTTGAATCGATCCAACTAGTCTGCATAATAAACGCCGATGATCGTTTTGACCTTTTCAAGGTAATCGATATGGACGATACCGTGTGCACCCCAAAAAACTGTCGCCATGATTTTGTTGGCCGATAAACCCACTTTAGCCTTTTTGGGCTTCGATTCGCCAGGACAAGTCCACTGTTTCTACTGATCTTTGGTCTCTGGTGTCTTGTGATGGATCCACGTTTCGTCCACGGCTACGAAACGGCCCAAAAAGTTCTTCTTATCACGCTTGAACATCGCCAAATACTCCTTTGAAGTTGTCATATCGTCGCGCTTGTTGTTAACAGAGAGTAAATATAGCACCCATTTGGCAGATAGCTTTCTCATATTCAAAAATGTATGCAAAATATTCCGTAACCGTTCGGTTGAGATGCCCCCATACACTTTAATTCGCCAATCGTCCAATATCATACCATGAGTTTTATCTACGATTTCTGTCGTTGTAACCTCAATTGTACGACCAGAACGTTCGGAGTCCTTTATGGTCATACTACCACAACGAAAATCAGAAAGCCGCTTGTGAATCGTTCCAATCGATGGTGAGGAGTTCCCATAATGTTTAACAAGCGAAATTCACTTTTTTCCGTGTTTACAAAAATCTTCAAGGTTGCTTGTTTTCGATGGGTATCAAAACAGAACTGAATGACACATCAGTCTGAAAATTTCAATGCGATCTAGTTGAAGATGGTACATCACAAAAGTCACATGAGATTTTCGATTGTGGCGCCATCTGTTTTATTTTACAGGGACTTTCAACCTTGCCCTTGTCAGTGATATTTCAATTATCATAAGAACTCCTAAGTAATTCTACCAGACTATAGCAACGCTGGAGGGATTAAAACCACGTCAAAAAAATGCAAATATCTGATTTATAAAAAAATAAATAGTAGTTAATGTGAAATGATTATGGTTTTAAATCCTACTAAAACACTGCCAAGATGCAATCAATGAAGAATGAAATAATGGAGTTCCTTCTAAAACCTCTTCACGATATTCCCATTGCTGGCTGGTGAATTCTCGCTCTCTCATTGTCTTCATCAGAATATACATACGTCACTCTTTGGTGGGTACATCCTTTCACTTATTTGTAGACAGACTATGAATGCATACAATTCTGCTTAGAAGTTATTTCCCCTTCCTTGGCAGTCTAATCGGAAATCTCGTCTGTTATTCCACCACGAAAGATTACAGGTAGGCAGACTAGACGAGCTCAAGCTGGTCACTCTTGACACCTGCAGAACTTCTTCCTATCAGACTTCATTTTTCTATCGAACCAATCCAACGGCGAAATGGAACTCTTTGCCTGATGAAGACTTTCCTGATGCCTACAACTCACAAATTTTCAAGAAAAATTCCAATCTCCTCTTCCAATATTCCAACACTGGCTCACACGACGTTCTATGAACATTATAGGCTCTTCTCCTGTAGTCGAAAAAAAAAATATTTGAATGTCCCACTTCTAGGATGAAAGAAGATGGTCCAATCAGCGCAGCTCGTGTATCAACTGGAAGGTTTGTGATATTGATAACTTCCAGCTTTTTCGTGCCTCATTAACATAGTTTTCGCTTTATGGCCTCAGATAATTGCGGTATCTCCTTTGCTTTGGACGAATCGTTGATTTGAGCAATTGGGCGATAGGCTCTTGTTCTATTTTGTTCAGAAACTAGGAGTGGTTATCTAACAAAAATTTTCAGTACCGTAGTAAAAGTAATTTGCATCGCTCCTATTACCCTTACGCATGCCTTTACATTTAACTCACGGCCCCCCATACTAGTGATCCATAGATCTGAAGTTTATTTACAGATCCAGTCTTGGGATGAGAGTAATGCTTTGCAATTCGAGCCCCTGCACATCCCGACGATTCTTTATGCTTTTGATGAAAAAAAAATAAACTGAAAAGGTCCGTTTAAGATTAGATCAGTTGTTAGTGGCGAAAATCGGAATGGTTGATCCAATTTTTGAAGTTAATCAACAAATGGTATGTTTAACATTTATCATCAATACTGGAAATACTTGAATCGAATTTTAAAACAATCTGGGAGCTGATTTTGAAGAAAGGTTCTGAAGTAGATTTGTAAAAATATCGAATTTGGAAAACTGCAATAAGCCATGTTTTGATTTCATTCATAGGACTATCTGTAAGAAAATTGAATCATATCATCTCAAGAAATTTGAAAAGCTTTCAAAATAATAGCTTTCCCATTCACTTATATTTCTCCGGTTCGCGTTCTTAGCTAAAGATATATTCTTCAACAGTATAGTTCCTGCAAAACCAATTGTCAGGAAATGTAAACAAGGACACAAGCAGGGCCGGAAGTGAGCAGAGTGGGTGGCGGGCCATAGGCCCCCACCAAGTATAACATATTGAAAAAAAGTTTGGCCTTCAACAAAAATGATAAGATGATTTTGTTAATATAGTAATAAATTCATAATTTTTGCGTAATTTTATGCAGAATTTGTATTCACATATTTTAATTAATCATTTTACATTACAAAAGCAGGAAATATTGTATATTTAATATGTATGTAATGGCAGGTAGAAATTGAAATAAGTTATTTCTGATGTCACATTGCTTTGGAACACAACATAATAACAAGTTCATTGAAATTAGTTATTTGAATTTTCCCGCGGGTTTAGTATGTGGCGCCGTATTTTAGATAAGTTTACAGTTTTTAGTTAATTTGCAGAATTTTACAAACAGTTTGCAGCAGAAAAAAAAGATACTTCAGCCGTGAATATTTCATGTATTCGTTGATAATCAAAAAACAGGTGCAAGATGCTTTTCCTAATGTTCAGATAATTTAAAAAAAATATCTTATTCTGATGATCACTAACTGTAAGGCTGAAAGATCCGTTTCAAAGTTAAAATTACTAAAAAAACAGATTGCTGACGGCTATGAGCCAAAAACGTCTCAAGGATCTCCCGCTTTTCAGTAGCAATAATTAATTAATTAAATAACTATTATATGTACAATTAAATAATACACATATCTTCCATAAAAGTTTCATTCAAATGACATTACAATTTCATTATAATTTTGTATTGTATAAATATTTTGTGGCATTTAATATTACCGTCTACCATAGGTGCCCCCACCAAACTTGTGCCCACAGGCCCCAAAAAACTCAGAATCAGAACAAACCTGCATTGAGCAAAATTACACTACCAACTAAAATTTGTTTTCGAAATGATTTTGTGACACGTCCATTCAACGTTTTACGAATGGTAAGCCAGTAGTGATGCGAATACCATTCGAATATGCGTCGACCAATTACCAATCACTGTTTACGTTCACTGCCAGTAGGATGTGAATAATATATTCGTGAAGAATCTTCGAGTCATTTAAAATTCTAAATCCTTTCGACGTAACAACCAATTAGTAGATGCTTGTAATTACTATAACATGCTCTGTAAATAATTGTACAAGAAATTACTCTCATCTCAACACAGCTGGTAAATTATTTAAAGTTATCAATGTAGGTTATATAGATGATACCCCGAAAAATTATTATAATCGTTTTGGTATGTTCGGCATACATTTAATTGCTCAAGAACTTTAATAGTTTATACATGCTCCTTTTAAGGACTTCAATTTATTGGTTTTTATAACGGGACGTCCCTGAATGCAGTTTAGTATACCTACCTAGTCTGACTCGCATTCGATCGCATGTCTGGTTAAACATAAACAGTAAAAATGGCACAAGAGGTCAGGTGCTGATCCGCAAAATGTAGTGAAAATTATTTCAGTCTCCGTGGATATTTAATCAGGTGTTTATTAATCAATTACATCGACTTGATTTTTTCTCTTTTTGCAACTTACTTTTGATTATAGCATACGAAGCGTGACCGACACGGTCAAGGTCACAAACGTGCTCGAGATGCTTATATAAGATTATTGCACACGTTTACTATGCAATTATGCTTAGAATTTATTAATGCATTCCCTAGAATGAGAAGCAACTGCAATTATTGATGCTAAATTAACATTCCGTATTCCGTTTATGTTTTGTGGAGATTAAAAAGTTGATCTCATATGACGATCAATTCATTCTATTATCAATAATTAATTAGTTTTAGTACAAGTACCTACATTTCTACCCTTGTTGATTTGTATTTATGTTTTACTCCTCAAATTTATACAATCTTTGGTGTTCTGGACTATTTAGAATTATATGAAGATATATCCTAATAAAATAGTACCTGTTCCATCAACCAGAGTAATAAATCACAAAATCGTTAGTTAGGTCTCTCTAGAATCTAGATCGATCAGTGACACCACAATAGCACATCTATATATCTCCAGACAGGTGTTTCGTCTTCTATGACTCATCAGGGAAACGTGTAGAGTTGTAGTGCCACCTGTATTAGCTATTTCGATTTATCGACCGCCTAAAGGCAATCTGGATGTGTTTTTCGGAAAACTTGAATCATTATTAAATGTTATCTCAAATTCAAACTTCAATATTAATTTGTTTAAAGATAATAAAGACATAAAAATGTTTCTATCGCTATTAGAAAGCTTTAACGCAACAGTTACTATCAAAGAAGCGACACGCATTACTGCAAATACTGAGTCATGCATAGATAACATTTTTACAAATATTACAAAGTATGAGTCATTTATTATTGAGCCACATATCTCAGATCATACATCTCAGGTATTGAAATTCACACTGGAAAGGGAAAATAGACAGAAGAACACATTCAGAAGGTCAAGAAACTTTAGCGAGAATAACAAAAAAAAGTTTTTGGAGGATTTACAAATTTGTACTTGGGAAAATATTTTATCACTTCCTCAAACCGAGGTTAATAAAAAATGGGATCTTTTTATAGAGCACTAAAAAAAATTATTTGAACAAAATTTTCCATTAAAAAAATACAAAATTTGCAGTAAGAGCAAAAAAATTAAAGTAAAAAATCAGGAGTTAGACTCTTTAAAAAATTCCCTAGATCTATTAAATATAATCTTAAAATTTGATCCAAATTATAATGTACCATATAAAAAGCTAAAACAAAATTATGACTCATTAATAATAACTCAAAGACAAAAACTCTTAAAAAAGCAAATACTAAACTCAAGTAATAAATCAAAAATCACCTGGAATATTGTAAATAATGTATGTAATAAAAATAAGAAAAATAATGATATAAAAATTACGGGCGATTTAAATAAAGTTGTAAACGATTTAAATGATTTCTTTATAAATTTTGGAAAAAGGTTATACAATGATAAAAATAATCAAGAACCTTATGTTTGTCCCATTGAACCTCTGTCGAATAGTCTTTATCTTTATCCAGTCACAGAAGATGAGATAATAAAGGGTTGTAATCAGCTGCAAAATAAGTTTAGTTTTGGTGTTGACGGCATTCCCCTAACTATTCTTAAATTCTCATTAACAAAAATACAAAAAATATTATGTCATATTATAAATTGTATATTTGAAAATGGTATATTTCCCGACGCTTTAAAGGTAGCAATAGTAAAGCCTTTGTATAAAAAAGGAGACTGCGAGGACTTGGGTAGCTATCGGCCTATTAGCCTACTTTCTTCGTTTGCCAAACTGGTAGAAAAAATTTTGAGTCACAGATTAGTAGGTTTTTTACAACATTCAAAATTTTTAACAAAAGTCAACATGGCTTTCTTAGGGGCCGAAGTACAATGACAGCTGTTTTCGAATTTACTAGATTTGTGTTAAAGGCTTTGGATAATCAAGAGATACCTTGTGGAATTTTCTTAGATTTATCCAAAGCCTTTGACTGTATAGATCACACAATTTTAATCAAAAAACTGACAAATTACGGTATACGAGGGAAACAGTTGTCAATTATAGTCAGCTACTTAAAAGATAGAAACCAAGTTGTAGAAATGAACTCAGACCAGAACCAATACATATAAAAAAAATATATTGAAATGGGAGTGCCACAGGGCTCTATATTAAGGCCTCTTCTCTTTCTAATATTTATCAATGATTTGCCTATAATAATATCGGAAAGTGGTCATACCTCGATAAACTATGCGGACGACGAGAATGTTGCCATTAAAAGTAACAATATTGAGAATTTGAATCAGGAGTTGATCCTAGTGCTGACAGAGATTGAAAATTGGTGTCAAGTCAATAAACTTGTAATTAACAAGTCAAAAATAAAGTGTGTGATTTTTCAAACTAATAAGTCGAATATTGAAATTCCAAAAACTCTTACTTTGAATAACCAAATTATTGATGTAGATAATAGTACTAAATTTTTGGGACTTATTATAGACAAAAATTTGAATTGGTATGAACAAATATCTCTTTCAAACAGACTTAAATCTAAACTATACGTATTAAGAACTTTAAAAAAATCGGTGGACAAGGAAACTCTAATGGTTGTCTATTACGCCTTTTTTCAGTCTCTGATAACTGATGGGATTACTTTCTGGGGCAACAGCTCTCAATCTAAACAGATTTTGATTCTACAAAAAATGGCAATACGCATAATTTATGGCCTGATGCATCGAAACTCCTGTAAAGGTACTTTTCGCAAATTCAATATTTTAACTGTTCCGGCACTTTATATCTCGGAAAGTCTTATGTTCAACTTCAGAAACAAACACTATTCGGCAGAGTATGAAAACGGACAAATATATATATATCTTTACCCAGAGGTTGACTTAACTTTGTATCAAAAAAATATGGAATACATGAGCCTTAAGCTTTTTAACAAACTTCCAAATGAGATTAAAGAGATTAAGGAATTAAAAAAATTCAAAGCAGCTGTTACTAAATTGCTAATAACTTTAGAACCTTATACAGTTGCAGATTTTTTAGAACAATAAGTCTGTATATTATGTGCTAACATTTTACGGTGATAGTGTTTCTATATTATTTATTATTTGTTTATATATGTATATGTATGTAGTGAAGTGTATATACATATAGTTACTACGACGTTTTTTAATATTGTATTGTTCATGTTTATTTTTTAAATGTAGACAAACCATGTTGAAATAAAGATTATTATTATTATTATTATTAATCCAGAGAGAAATACCAATAGATATCGCTGCTAATGAATACCTATACCAACAACAAAAAGTGCTAGATATGGATAGAACGGCTAATACCATTTACCCACGAGTAGATTTCCCTCAGAAAAACCAACGCAATGTGAACATTGACATGGATCTTCCGTATTTAATAAAATTCACGACGGGCAATGTTAGGACCAAGTGTGCTAGAGGGCTACACAAACCCATGCAAAAATCAATAATTGAACAATTATTTCTATAGGGACTTATAGTACCTTTGTGGAATAGATTTATCCCTAACAAGTAATTTTTCAATTATTGACTTGCATTACTTTGTGTCAGCCTCTGACACATTTTGTTCTAACGTTGCCCGTAGATATCATTCTTAAAATATTTCTAGAGAACTTCAAGTCATTTTATTTAAAAATAATTAATTTTTTGGTACAAACATTTTTAGATGAAAATTGGAAAAACCAAAACGTTAGGCTGATTTGGCACATTTACAACATTATTTATTTATTTAATAATTTTAATTAAGTTTTACAGTTTTATTATTAAATATAAATTATTTATTAATATTATTCAAATAGTTTAATTATTACTTAATTAATTTTATTATTAACAATTCATGTTTATTTTTTCATCTAATTGAAATAAAGTTTTGTTAAAGTAAAAAATTATCTTTTTCCGCATTTTTAGATGAAACTTAAAGATTGCTTCTTGTATAAAAATCCAATTTTAATTTAATTTTATTAATAAATTTACTGAATATTATAAATTTTATTCGAATTTATGATTTTTTGATAAAAATGTGGCTTCTTTTAGATTAACTAGTATAATTTATTAAGTACGGAAGATCTATTTAGGTAATGTTCACATTACGTTGGTTTTTCTAAGAGACATAAACTTTCTGTTGTTGGTTTATGTATACATCAGCAGAGATATTGATCGGTGGCACTAGCCCTACTCGATCCACTGATGAGGCAAAGAAGGCGAAACAGCTGTCGGAAGCTATTTAGCTGTGGTGTCACTGTCGTTCTGGAGAGACATCCGCTACCTTTTTGTATTAGATTAATTGCTAACAAGTAATTGTTTATTGACTTTCGAAAAATTATTATTAAAATATCCATTGAACTAAAAATGAGCGTCATCTCTGAAGATAATTTTCTTGTGAAATTCAGGATTCGTTTCTATTTGCTTTAATGTCCAATCAGTGAATCGGCGAAGCAACAGTTATTAATTAACATTAGGCTTGGGTTAGAGCGATCTTGTAAGCACTTGAGGCTAAGGTTATTTCGAAAAATTCGCCAGTGTTGATTGAAATGACCCGATAACTGAATTTGGATCGGCAACAACATCAGACTCAGATAGCAGCGATATCCGTTTTATTGCTGTACTTTCTCTCAGTGGTACTGTCCGTCAATCGTGACGAAAATTTTGATGAAAAATTTGAAAAATTTGGAAACGTTCTAGCGTGTATCAATCAATGTTTAAATCACACTTCGAGTAATACTTTGACTGTTGTCAGTAGTGCCCCTATTGGAAAACCCGTCAGTTTAATTAGTGTGAATGGAATGATAAAGCATCAGACAATTGAAAGGGCAATTCAGGAATAATAATTGGCTTGGGCGTTGTTAAGAGATGGTTCAGACTATTATGACGTGTACCTTGTGACTTTTCGGTAAACCGCTTATTGCGGTAAACTTAAATTCCTCGGGCGCCAGATTTTTCTAAAGGTTTACTCCTTTTTGAGGACTTCTGCTAGGGTCCTCACCACAAGGCTTGTCACTATGCTGTCTATAGATAGCCTTGTCCCTAGGGTAGCTACAGTGAAGTAAAACCAGGGCCCATTGGGCAGAAAACAATATCAAAATTGTAGGCTTTAATTACAATTGATTCCTGGTTAAAACTTAGCTCGTTCTAAGATGGAGCAGAAATAACTTAATAAAACGGGGAATTCCAAATATTAAATATATAATAACAATTAGAAATACACTTTCAGAATAATTAATAAATGCAATTGAACGGTATAATTCACAAAAATCCACCCAGGTGGAAGATGTAAGGAAGCCCAAACGGTAAAAGAAAACTGTTACAACATATCTATTTTTACGATATGTTCGGTAGGTATCTAATTTCAATTCAACGGTACGGAATCGGTTGATAAATGATTTACATTTATCAATTTACGGAAAATACAAATAAAGCAGTTCCTAGAGCAATAAGCGGTGTACGGTAATCATTCAGATAGCATTGTCACTTGAAATGTTGTTAAAACGCACTACGATATATCAAACGGTTAAAATTCGGTCGGATCGGTAAATATATCGTAATGCCCGAAAATAAAATATTAAGCTATCATTTACCTTATGTAAAATTCACTAAACGGAACACTATTGTTAATTCAAATTTTAAATCTGACTTGAACTCGGATAATAATTAATTCACTTTGATTATAATCACACTTTATCGGTACTGGTTGATAATCAAAATCACAACAGAGAGCAACTGTACTGATTGAAAATCAAAATCACCAGAGAGCAACTGTACTGATTGAAAATCAAAATCACCAAAGAGAGCGATCTGTTATCTGTCACTGCTTTTATATGTTTTCCGAGGTTCTGGTCAAGTCCGTTCCACCAATTCCTTATTTTGTGCCAAGGGTTTTTTACTTATGTCCCGAATAATGCTTAAAAGTGACGCTACGTTTTAGATCTAAAATTCGCGCTCATGATATCACACCAGTTCCGCTCGGCGCAGTAAGCAAATGCTATCGGAGTTTTTTGGTTGTTTGCCCTTTTATACATAAGGCTGTTCAAAACTTTGATGCGTTAACTTGCCAGACCCCCGTTTTTGCAACATATTTTATCGGAATGAATGTAATTTTTAAAAGGGCATGAATTCGATTGATTTATTTGAATAATTACACTTATTCAAAATTACGGAGATTTAGAAAAGTGACAATCACGGAATATACATTCGGAGCTCACGCATATCTATTGAAATTATGAACTGTTCAAACTGAGTATTCATGTAATATCTGTATTTATTGCCTGATCTAAAATAAATGATATTTCAAAATTTAAGCTTCGTTACACTATGTTACTATTTAACAAATGCAAGGGGCTACCATTTATTCATATTCCAATTTTGTGTATTCCCGTTTTGTAACCCGATCTTTTTTAAGTAAAATTTTTTCCGTTTTTTAACTGTTTACCTGTTGAAGACCCCAGATCAATTCCTGTTTTGTGACTAGCATACAATAAATCATACATGTCTAAGTTTCACCCCTTCAGATGTTTAAAAGTTATTATGATAATCCCTTTTAAGATGTTTCTCTATTCGGAATATTGAAATTATAGGAGGATTTCTCATCATTAACCTAAAACGTTCAGCCTTTTCGGATATTAAGAATTGTTTAGATAGTCAATAAAGGTGGCGATATTCAATAAAATAATTCAAATAGTTCTGAATTCACTATCACAAAGAACGTACAACTGAATGTAGTTTTTCAAAGACATAACTTCCGCCGAGATAACATTTAATAAATAATGTAAATTTTATCAATATTTCAAGAATTTTTTTGTATTTGTTCAGCTTAGAACTAACACAATGTATTTTTATTGTTACAGTGGTGATATTGTACGAAAATTGGGAAACAAGTGTGTACCGCAACAACAGCAATTTCCAAGATATGCAACGCTGAAATTTATTACTGAGAAACCAAATTATAGTAACAACAAGAACAAACCCTACTATGCCAGACACAAGTCGATAGGAGTTGTCACGTTTGAAACAAGGAATGGTATTGTCATTACTGAATAGATTACGAACAACTTTCTGTTGTTAGAAGCGCGGCAGACCCTTGTAGAACACAATGATTGTTTTGGTGATGGAACATTTAGAAGCTGTTGTCCGCAATTCCTCAGCAGCTTTATACAATCCACGCCAACATTGGCAGCACAGAAAGTGAAACCAATATTATTCCTGTTGTTTTTGCCCTGCTGGACAAAAAGGAACCAACACATACCAGGCTATTTTCTTTAATTCAGAAGCATACACCGCTATGGAAGCCAAGGAGCTTGGTTGATAAAGAAGTCGCTACATTCCAGACTCTTACGAAGATGTTCCCCAATATTAATATTACTGGTTGCAATTTTCATGTTAACCAATGTTTATGACGAAAAAGTGTGAACGCTCTTTAGGAAGTGTGCTACCTTGTCACACCTTCTCCCTGAGAAAGTGGACGACAGTTGGATATGGATTAGAGAGAGAGGTTTGTAAATATTCAACTATTATTTCATGCAACAGTGGCTTATTAACAATATTTTGGTGATGATGTGGATGGATGTGTTACAACGAAAGGTACCGACCGAACTACCAATTTCTTGGAAGGATGGCACAACGGACTAAATACGAAATTGCAAGGGTGAATCCAAACATTTTCCAAATTACACAAGCTCTTAAAGAAGAAGCCTCGTACAACGACAATGTTAAACTTCAATCTGAGTTGCATATGACCCCAAAACGGAGGAAAACCAAGTATGTTCAACCGAATGAAAGAATTCGCCGTACAATTGCAGACATCCTTGAAGAAAGAGTAGACGTAGGCCATTGCTTCACAAATTTGGCATTCATCATAAAAATGCTATTTCTGTTTCTGATATTGCTTTCTTTTATATTGTTCTTTTTTTTTCATGAATCCTTGGGGAAACATGAGACGAACTTAAAACCAAAAAGTTTTTGGGAATATCAAAATCTGTTTGGTTTTGATTTTCCGCGAGAACCGTAGGTCCTAGAGTAAAATTATATACACAAAAAAATATATTTTCTACAATTAATCTCATACAGTCGCTGCGCTACAACCAAAAGTGTAAAAAGCAGAGGGCAAAGTTTCTTTTCCCTATTTTTCGATGTGAAATACGGGGGAAATATAAAAGTTGTAGGGCCAAGAAAACCCATCAAATGTAAGCTCGCTCTTTTTTCCTATAATGGTTTTTTCAGGTTCTACAACTGTTTTCCACTGTAGAACAAATTTTTTCTCGTCGAAAAAGGGCAAAATGTCCCCTGCTTTTTGTACCTTTGGTTGTAGCGCAACGATATACGATTGCAAGGTGAAAAGTCCCTGAAAAATAAAACAGATGGCGTCACAATCGAAAATCCCATGTGATATTTGGATGTACCATTTTTAACTAGAACAACAAATAATTTTTCAATTATTGACTTTTGCACCAGTTTGTGTCGGCCTCTGACACATTTTGTTCTAACATTGCCCGTAGATATTATTCTTTAAATATTTGTAGAGAATTTTAATCTTATAAAAAATTAATTATTTGTTTAAAAATGAGAATGGAATAAAAAACGTTAGGCTGAAACGATTTGGAACATTTTTCATTGATTTAATAATAATAAGTATTATATTTTTATTATCAAATATACATTATTTATTAATATTATTCAAGTAGTTTAATAATTATTACTTTATTAATTTTATTATTAAGAATTCATGTTTATATTCTTTCATCTAATTAAAATTAAAAAGTTTTGTTCAAGTAAGAAATTTTATCTTTCCGCAGTTTTAAATGAAATCCCAAAATCGCTTTTTGTAAAAAAAAATAGTTTTAGAACTTTAGTTTAGTAGAATAAATTTACTGAAAATTATAATAAAGAATTCGGGATTCATTTCGATTTGTTTTAATGCCAAATCAGCCAATCGGCGAAGCAGCAAATTGGTGTTATAAAAAAATGTTGTATACAAAAATTGCAAAGATTAAATTTTCTACGCGAAAAAACATTTTTCGCGCTACAGTGGAATGTAAAGCCATATTTTCTGTACTAGTAGATAATTCGTCATTGTTAATTATTGTGTGTAATGATTTCTGAATTAAAGGTATTCCATCTCAAAACCGAATGATTATATCTTGGAAACAAATTTGTTGTTGATGTCTCATAGCTGCGACATAAGGAATTATGCACTGAAATAACAATATACAGTTTCGTATAAAATATCATGTCATTATTATAACATAAAATAAGTTATATTATAGAACATTATACAGATAGCATATGAACCCTTTGTAATTGAATCAGGTTAACTGTTATCTAACGATTTGTTCATTGCCATTTTTTAGAAGCGTAGAACTAGTATTAGTCGAAAGTTTCTCATTAATGTGGGTCTTATAAAAAATATATATCTAATATTTCGTTAGCCTCTGACACGACTATAATAAAACACTTTATGTACTTTTTGACGTATATCTTGTATTACATCAGTGCGTGTTGTAGAAGCCTAAAAAGTATGTAACAATATATGAGTAGTTTGTGCCAGTTCCGCATTAAGACACTATTTAGCGGGATAATATATCGAACTTGTTTTAAGCGATGACGTTTGACCGACATTAATTTACGAGCGTAAAAATAAAAGACATTTTTGCAGACAAAAAAGAAAAAGATGCGCGTGATCAGCGTACCATTATCAAGATTCCTTTACCATTTACCGTTATTTCATCGATATGGAATAAATTCAACATAAAATTCGTTAATAGCGTCATGAATTAACATTTTATTAAGAACACACCTTTTATTATTACTTCGCTCGTTTAATAATTCAGTAATTCTAAGGATATTTCTGGAAATGTAGAATTTCTAATATCTTACTAGATTGAAGACATCCGTAGGTAAACTTTCTTGGTCTTGATTTAGAATTCCAAAACATTCTCATACAAAAAAGAGATATGTTGCTGAAGAAATTCCACTATTTAAGGGCTGTCCATAAAGGACGTCACGCCCGAAGGTGGCTACTTGGCAGAATGAGACCATTTCTGAGAAGTAAGTGGGAGGGGGTCATGGAAATCCTGGCGAAATTGCTAAAAAAGCATACCAAATTAGTTAACAATAATATTTTAGTTCTTTAAATTTAAAAATACACTGCTAATAAAAAAGTGTATAATGCATTGTAATAATAGTGGAGTTTAAAATATTGCTTTCTGTTTGTTAAAGAATTTTTCTGGTAAATTTTTTAGTCATTTTTCGTAGGTTAATCGAAGTTGCAGAACCAAATCGAATTCAAATAAAATTCAAAAGGCCATGGCAAACGCTCATTTACAACACTCTGTCCCCATAACGCATAATCTTTTACAACCCTGTCAGGATCGTCAGTAGTGGAAGAATATTATTTTGCAGGAAACATTTCTTTGTGCGACTTTATTGCATTAATTCCAAGGTACATAAAAGATGTTATAGGGAATTTCGAACACATGTAGATGGTTCATCTAAATTGAACACCATTAATGAGTTGATAAAAAAAACAATTTACGTGAATATCATTACTTATTATTATATGATTCAACCAAAATATCAAATACACAATGCTTATAAAACACAGTAATGCCAAAAGTTAATTCGTTCGAAAAAAGGCCACCAAAGATCTAGCGCCCAAGGCGACCGCCCCACTAGAGCTGCCCTACCGGCTCTGAAGGGGTGGCGACTTTGCGTGATTGTCAAAGGAGTAACGTCTCCTCAAACCTAAAGCAAATGCATTATTCGCCGCCGCTGTTCGCTATAGCTTTCAATTCGCGTTTAAGCACAGTATAAAGAAAATAGGAAAGTATACAGTCCGAGGAAAGAGGGTAAGATAAAATAATATGTTTGTGATGGACATTACTAACTTTTATGCTAAGAGTTGAAATTTTTGATTTTATCAGTTTTTTTAACTTGCTCCACTTGAGGAACACTGTTAGTGAAATGCATTTTTGTATTACTTATTTTTCGAACATTCTTTCAATTTTTATTATAATAGTAGCTATATTATCAATAAAAGGCCGTGCAAAATTTATAATTTGTGTATTGACATTAATAAATTAACTGTGATCCATAGAACAAACTTCCGACACCCATAGGAACCAGAAATAAATAAAAAAGAACAGTTTGGCTGTCTTGTAAGTTTCGAACCTCCAAAGCATAATATTAACTGTATAAGAAGGAGGTATCACCCTTGCCTAAGTCTATTATTAGCTCATCTGAATTTGACATATAAATTGATAGATAAATATTCTAGACCGATTCAGGAAGACGGATATTTCTGCGAAAATTCGGAAAATTTGTTTAGACTGATTACAATACTACCTTTATACTACGTATAAGTAGTATATTTCCCTCCCTATAGGGAGGGAAGGTAAAATAGTTGGTATAACTAACACCTTACGCGACAACTTAAGTAACGCCAGATAGACGCGGCTACTTGAGGGGCAACTACCTTTTTTCCCATTTTAAGTGATTTAATCTTTGATGAATATAAAAATATGTCCTCTTTACGAAATACGCCGAAAATTTTGAAAAACCAATGGAAATCGAATATTCATCGGAAAACGAAAATATTAACTCTTTACGCTTAGAACACATGAATACGGAGGAACAACAAGCAATACAAGAACTATGCGAAGTATAATACTGTAAAAAAAAAACTTCATCCTTTACCAACTAAGTAAAACAGAAATTACGCTTAACTGACGGAATCCCCATAAATACGCTAAGCGTTGCGTTGTTTAAGTAGATATTGGATTGTATTCAAACAAAAGAAGCGCCAGATCCACAGGGAATTTAGGAAAGCTCAAAATTTCTGATGGCTTTGAATATTAATATCGAAACTATTGACCCGGAAAGTGCACGTAACGTTATTGGTTATTACTCAGGTGACATGGTAAATTTAAAAAAATTGCTGTACGATCTTAAAATTTATTCGCCAATGCCAATCACCAACTGTGAGGCAGAGCGGTGCTTCTCTAAGATGCTCTATATGAAAAACAAATATAGGACAATGATGACGAATCAGATTCAATTATTTATCACTTCTTTGCATATGCTGTGATTTACCTAAATAATTGTAATGTGAGAAACAAATGAAAGAATTTCCAGTCCAAAGATATATATAAGTTACTCTTTGAATACATACCTTTAATGTATACTATTACATTATTATATATCTGCTAAGATTTTTGTTTTTACCATTTAAGAATAAGTCTTATTTTAGATTATTTTTGACTTGAGAATTTGTTATTCGGTTCCACTGATACTATTACTCAATCTTTTCATTTCATGTTTGATATTTGTTATGTAGACAATAGATTTTTTTATTATAACATCATATAAAATGTTGTTTACCTTTTTATAACGCTTGTACAATGCCTGTTGCCATGATTTTTTTTTTATGAAGTATACAAGACACTCTTTCTTAAGAGTGGCGAATGAAGAATGAGTCGCCATTCTAAATTAGGGGTTATTAGGTAGGCTCCAAATAACATTAGCCCAGGGCCACAAAGTTGACGTTCCGTCTCTGTCAGTGATAGTAACTGCCATAACATTCGCACTGCTGCCAAACATGATTGATAATTCGTTCCCAGTGAGAAGTATTCGAAGCTGAAGTTCTATATATATTTCTCAAAACTTCTATATATTTATATTTCACAATCCATATAAGTAAAATATGATTGATATAATAATTTTCTTAATATATACAGGTTTCAACAGGATCATGGTACACCCAACTTTGTCTTTTTATTCTTTCAGATACACTTTTCACACTGGACATGCTTAATATGACATGACCTATTGAATGTCACTTTTCGATATACCGAAGACGTTTTTTCATCCTCCGGTTTCACCAGAAATGATATCAACTTCTGATTTTCCAATTGGATTAACCGAATCTTGCTGAGCTTTCGATCGAAAGTATTTGTTGCATTTTTTTTGATCTTCCATTTTACAATCAATGTATTAGTATGACTTTATTCAATTTGTATATTTGGACAATTACCGAATCAATGTTTGGAATGATAAAATAACTCAAATCTCCTTTTCTTACCTAATTACAGAATCATCCTATTTTATTTTACATTACTACTTTTTTTAAATATTTCTGTGGATTGAGCATTGGAATTAAGATCAAAAATATTCCAGAATGTTTTCTGTGAACAACATATTAACATATACATTATTCTTTCATTATATTTTTCTAGTTACCTAAAATGATCCTATGAGATAAACAAGAATAAACCTTTGGGATAATACATATAAAAATGATTCATTTGAAAAACGACAACAGAACGTGATACATCAAAATATTTGAATTTGATCATTTTGTTCCTTAATTTAATGAAAATATTCTAGAATATTGGAAGATTAGAATCAATTTTATCATTGACGCAATTATTCTTTTTAATTGAAATACTTTTTTATCATAATTCTTTTCAATATCTAGAATTTTTTGTATTTTTTCAGTCAAAGAGTGTTTTGAATGCATTGGATGAAATTTTCTCATTTTGTGACCATTCAATTTGTTATCAATTTTAGCACATTGGTCGATATTTATTTCATCGCAATCTTTATATAGGATACAAATTCTTCAATACATATATAATGTTTTCTATATTCAGAAAAATGCATAACCTCTCAACATTATTCCTTCGTGAATACTTCTTTTATTGATACGTACATACACACATACATAATTTTCTAAAATCAGTCGATTTATCCTTCCTAGGTAATTACACATCCAGAAAGGTTGGAATTTAGGTTTTTATTTACTGACGTTTCTTTAAATATTATTCGTTAATTTGAAAATTAAGGGTATATAACATGAATAATCACTAGTCTTATATTGAGGAAACTATAATGAGTTCCCCTCTAGCATCAACTAGAATTGAATGTTTTCTTATCCTTCATTAATAATATCCATCCTAACATAGCTTCACGCACCATAATAATATCATTACTTTCAAAATTTATAGAAAACCTACATTCACAGATACAACTATTGCCAGTTCATCTTTTAGTCCCCGTAGTCACAAATTAGCAGCATATAACTCAATGATACATATAGCCAGGCCCGTAGCCAGAAATTTGGTTTGAGGGGGGCCCAAACGTAGTAATAATTTTTTGGGGGGCAGGGGGGGAGGACGGAAATGGTTGACGGGTGTCCCGCAAGGATATTTGTTTTTAAAGTTGGACTCATTAGTGAAAAACTGCCTTATTGTTATTAATATCATCACTGTATTTTAATTGTCAGTCATGCACATACACATCAATTGTCAAACAAAAGCGGCAATTTCAGTAGACAAAATTTAAAATTTTAACTTTCGCGATTTCTTTGCTGCCATAATCTCAAGAACCTCATTCGGATCGATACCTAAGTTTCCATGAATTGACAGTACGGCGAGTGCACTAAGTCTTTCGTTGCTCGTTGAGTTACGTAAGTCAGTCTTGATTCTTTTCATTGTCGAAAATGACCTTTCCACACTTGCCGTTGTGACCGGAAGAGTTGCCAAAACTGTTAATAGATATTTGATTGTTGGAAATCTGCTCTTGTCACAAAAATCCAATACATGTAAAGCCTCGGCATCTTTCTCGAGTCCCGATAATTTCTCACACCACAACTTATACTCTGATTCTGAGACTCGATCATCAAAGTATGGCGAAAGATGATGCAAGTCATCTACTTTTTCAATCACAGCAAATCCAGGGAGAAGTATCTGTAAGCTTGATAAGATTCCCGCGTTCTCATTAAGAAATTTATCAAACAAATTCTGAATCAGCGTATCGAGGCAAGGAATAAAAACAGCAGACCGAAAGTACAATTCAACAGAGTCTGTTTGATAATTGGAACGAGTTGTTTGCTTCGACGTGAGTCTCGGAACTTTCAGCTCCATATCAAATGTATCATTTGTAAGCTTTTCAGCTGCTATAAAAATGTTGCTGAACGATACTTCTGCAGTTTTTCGTTCTTCTTGAAGCATATTCACGATTTCGTGAACATGCTCTACTGCTGATGCCAAATCACGTGACTTTTCGACTTTTCTTGCAGTTGAACTGACAAAGGAAGCGTGAAGCTGAAAAGTCTGTTACAAACCAAGAGACTGACGAGAAACTCACTTTTCTGAACTGCTGCAAGTGAGCAGGCCGCAGTTTTCGAAATAGCCCAAGATTTTTCTGAAATTTCTTCTAATCCCATGTGGATGATTTGAAACAGTTCTACAAAAGATAGTATGCTGTCATGTCGTTCGATGAATCTTGTTTCGCAAAGATGAATAAGCCTCTTCTTTTTACTCTCCGGAACATGTTCTTGGATGAGATCTTGAAGAATTTTCGTCGCATAGGCGTGGTTTCTGAATAAGTTCACGACATCGTTCACAATCCCAAGGCAATTTCGAACAGGTGGAACTGACATGGCATTTGACAATGCGAGATTCAAACGATGGCTATAACAATGAACGTACATCATCAATGGGTACAGATTCTTCATTCTCGCCTGGATGCCATTGACATGACCAGACATGTTGCGTGCTCCATCGTAACCTTGACCAGTGCATTTTTTCATTTCGAGGCTCAACTTTTTACAACGTTTCAGGAGAGCTTCAGTTATTTTTTCAGAAGTCTGGTTGTAAATCGGTACAAATCCTACAAAATCTTCACGAATAATCAGTTTTTGCGCAAGCCATCGTCGAAGTCCAGGTATCTGAGCCATACTGACATTTGTTCAGTTCCTGATATATCCATGGTTTCATCCCCGAGCAAGGTGAAGCATGGTGCATTATCAACTTTCTGAATAATTTTCCTAATGATAATGTCAGAACATATCTGAATAATTTCATTCTGAATATCTGGACTCATGTATTCGGCATTTTTCGGATGATTGAGAACGTGTTTTTCCAAACTTACATCCCCGGAATCGATTCGAAATCGCAAAAGAGCTCGGAATTTTCCATCATTCCGTTGTGATGTTATCAATGACAAAGGACCACTATAGTTATCGCCTCTCAAGGGCAATTCTTGCTCAGCACAAAAAATAATGGTTCTTCTTATTATTGGTATGATAGCTGCTCTATTTTCTTTTTTTTCCTTGGCTTGCTTATCCATTAGAGACATAATATCTGATCGTTTTCCTGAAGATACCTCAAGAAAAGTTTTGGCAAACTCGGCACAAGTCTGGTGATATTCTTTGTTTGCATGCTTTCTAAAATCTTCCCTCGCGTTTTTCCAATTGCTATAGCAGCTATAGCAGGGAAATTTCAAACACCAGTAAACTGTGTGAAACCAACACTTGTCTAGTAAAAGCGTATTTTATGTTTCACAAGCAATTTTTGATGATCGGATTCGAGATAATCGATCCAGATCAAAAAGTAATCTTCTGTTCAAATGCTCTAACAGAGATATTATATATGTCTCACAGGCGTGAAGTTGTCATAAAAAATATGGCTTGTTATCGATAGACATATTTTTAAAACATGATTCACATCTTTAGGAAAATTTTAGGGTTCACGGAATTTGGGGGGGAGGCCCGGGCCCGTCGGGCCCTACAGCTGGCTACGGGCCTGCATAGAGCCTTTTCACTACCTCTTTCAAATTCAAATTACATACAAATTAATTGACAGAAAAAAGCAGAAATTAACTTACTCAAGTATCTATCCTTTTACAAAAAATTCTGATTCATCAAAATATGTTTCCCTCACATATTTTGGTACCGTAAGTGAAAGAATTTAAGACATTTTATAGAAACATAATCTAAAAGTTAGCTTCAAGCCTCAAAATAAATTGTTCCTATTTTTTGTTCAATGCTAAAGATAAAACAAATAAGTTTAATAAGCCTGAAGTATATAAATTAACCTGGTGAGAGTGTGATAACTTTTAAATCGGTAGATCAAGTCTTAATATAAGGCATATTTTCGATCTTTTAGACTTAATAAAACGTTCATCTTCCTCTAACCATATTTTAGAAACAGACCCAACTTTTCCAAATTTTTCCATATATTAGTATCGTTTTAAGATGACATGCTAGTGTCAAGACTATAGTCACGATTTGTTTCTATAATATATGTGATGAAAAACAAAGTAAAAGTGCTGTATTTTATTATATCAATTTGATAAATTATCACAAAGTGCTGTATTTTATTATATCAATATGATAAATTGTCACAAAGTAATGGCTTCCACTATTGAATTTTTGAAATTTTGAAGGAAAATATAAGTTTAGTATGAACTTGGAAAATAATTGCATGATAATTTTTGTCGAATGTTTGAATGTCAGCATTTCCAAAATGTTCCCAAAACAGTTTGTGTTCATGCATAAATGAATATCGAAAGATTTTTCCGACATCAAACTATGAGATTCTATAAATATTTCGCTGTTTATTAACCGTTAAACCATTTCTTCCAATGAAAATGGTTTAGAAACTAAAGTCAATTTTGTAAGATTCATAAACTGTTATCTGCTTCTTCTTCCAAAGCAACTAATAGAATGACCTCTTCCTAATCCGACGATGACATTGTCGCAATTGTGCATATTAAATTTGTGTCAACGTTGGAATAATTTGTGTTGATTTTTGATTAAAGATATCCATTTGAACGTTCTTGGCTTACGGATAAATTCCGCGTTACAGAAGCACAAGTGTGGATGCGGCCGTTGGGCAAAATTTACTATTTCGCACTTACTATTAAAGTTGCCTATTGTTATACCGTCAAACTGCGACGAGAAGAATCTTGAAAGTACAGTGCGTTTGGAATACTTCGGGCCTATCTCGTGCATTTTCATTAAATTCAAATTATCATATTTTCTATTGCACTTAGACATTGTCATTAAAGATCACAAGTCAACAAAAAAATATTTTTTTTTGGGTTTCTGTTCTCTTGTTTAAATTCTGATTCTAGACATTGAAAAACACTTAAATATTCATATTTAGTTCATAAAGTTTGCTTTGGTCTGATTTACGACGATGAGTATGATTGAAAAAATTCTTAAAAGCTTTAAAGTTATGGGCTGCAGAATGTCTCATAAACTTCATATGCTACATTCTCATCTGGACGAATTTGAAGACAACATGGGGGCCTACTCCGAGGAACAAGGAGAACGTTTTCACCAAGACGTGATGGACTTTGAACGGCGATATCAAGGGCAGTACAACGAGAATATGATAGGAGATTACATTTGGGGTTTAATACGAGAGAGCTCATACGAGCATAGAAGAAATACGAAAAATATTCACTTTTAGACATTAATTTCTTGTTATTTTACATCTATATGTTATTGTTTATCACAAATCTTGAATAAAAAAGACTCTTGTATCTAAAAAAATGTTTTATAATTATAATTTACAGTGGAAGTGTAGAAAAAATATAAAAAATTGAAAAATTGAAAAATTGTTCTAGTTTCTACAAAAGCAAACTTTAATCGGAAAATAATTTTTTTTCCTTATTTTTGTCGTAGGAGAAACCAAAATTTAACATGTAGAAGTTAGACCCAAAAATCGTGTTGACCGGTGAGATAAATTAAAAAGATACATATGATGTGGGTATTCTCAATAGGCTTAAAGTATTTTCAAAAATTAGGTCAGAACCTAATGATCTTCATTTTGAGGTCAACATGACGGGATTCTCCACAGCTGATGGGGTAGCTTCTGAATCCATGAAATAATATGAATTTCTTGAATTACTAGAGAGCTAGAATATTATTCCACACATCAATTGATTAAATAAAGAAAATCTAGTAAAAACTCAAGTTCAGTACAAATGAGGCAAGAAATGAGACTACTAGGGCTACAAATCTAGCAAGACATGGGGCCACAAGGGGGATCATGGTAGTAGTGGGAAGCTGGCAGGTAAAATTCTTGAAATGAAAACAACGGACTCCCAAGTATCCTCCAATACTAACTTCGAAGTAAGAAAAAATAATAATCATCCTGATTTATCAATTCATATTTAATCTAAAAAAATACTCTTATATAATGACCCACATAGTTCATGTAAAATAACCCTGAACACATCTATGCGACATGCCACAACAATGTAATTTCATTTGGAAGTACTCGTATATAATAAACAGTTACAAAATAAAATGGTCATTAGGTGAAATTATTATAATGTTCTTCTTTGAAATTCGAAATTGAACCGGTTAATTAGTACGGATCTAATTCTTTCATTGCATTTAACGCAATCATATACCTACCTAAATACTAAGAAATGTTGATTTCAATTTGCAATAATACGTTTTCGTGATCACTGTTTTCTTATTCTAAATTGTGATGATTATTGAATCAGTTCAACATATCTAATTATGATTACATGATGTTTTGAAAAACATAATTACAGCTTGTACATATTTCTAATATTTGTACATACAACAGATTCTAGATGTATTAGCAATGATAGCTTTATTCGAGGAGCATTTACTTATTATTATTGTCTCCCAAATCATTTGTCCTAAAAGCAACATGTCAAAACTCGAATTGAAGAATAAATAGACAATCAGGTAGCTTTAACATATGGCTAGTCCATATTTTCCGAGACTATAATTTTCCCCTTTGGCAGTAGAAATATGCCAGCAGTAGGGATTTTGTCATTTATACGAGGGCAAGGTGAAAAGTTCCTGAAAAATAAAACAGATGGCTCAACAATTGAAAATCCAATGTGACATTTGTGATGCATCATCTTTAACTAGATCGCATAAAAATTTTCAGACTGATATGTCATTCAGTTCTGTTTTGACATCCATAGAAAGCAAGCAATCTTGAAGATTTTTGTGAACATGGAAAAAAGTGAATTTTGCGTCTTGATTAAACATTATTTCTTGGGTGGAAAAAAATTAAGCAAACCCAAGCATAGCTTGTTCAACATTATGGGGACTCATAACCATCGATTGGAACGATCCACAAGTGGCTTACTGATTTTCGTTGTGGTAGTATGACCACAAAGGACGCCGAATGGTCTAATTAAGGTTACAACGCCAGAAATCGTGGATAAAATTCATGGTATAATATTGGAGGATCGGCGAGTTAAAGTGCACACGATTGCTGAGGCTATGGGCATCTCAACCGAACGGGTACGGAACATTTTGCATATATTTTTGGATATGAGAAAGCTATCTGCCAAATGGGTGCCGCATTTGCTCTCTTTTGACAACAAGCGCCACCGTGTGACGACTTGAAAGGAGCGTTTGGCGATGTTCAAGCGCGATAATAAGAACTTTTTGCGCCGTTTCGTAACCGTGGACGAAACATGGATCCATCACAATATACCAGAGACAAAAGAACAGTCGAAACAGTGGACTTGTCCTGACGAATCGAATATTAAGTCAAATAGGTATTTCATTACGAAAATCGAACGATATGGACCGATTTTGATGAAACAAAGTGCATTCGGTTAGTTTTTTGTGCAAATTTTTTATTATTTTTTTAACCGAAAAATTGACCAATTTCCAAAATTTCATCAAAACTAACCAGAAATCCTCAGTTAGGGGTTGTGAAGGTTGTGTTTTTATGTTGAATGTTTAAAAATTTGTTAAAAGGAGGTCGTTACTAATTTAAATCAAAAACAAAATCGAATTCTAATTTTTCAATTTTTTAATTCGAAATAAATTCCCGCTCATCCAAAATTTTTTTCTATCTTCTCTACTCAGTCTTTTTATATTCCACACAGCATCTTTTACATATACTATGGACATATACGTAATAAATATCGGGGGGAGTAGCAGGTAGGTATTTTTCTTAAACTATGGAGTCTACACTATACTATAACACAACATCTATCATATAATAAGATCTCTATGGCATCCACCGCTTCATAGAGCAGCTGTTTATCTAAACCGGTCCTCCCTCCCATCCCCCCAAAATAAAGACGCGGCAACGTATACGTGAACCACGCTGCTATTGTAATGTAGAGACATAATAAATGATCACCACGTGTCACTTACTGTTGGATGCTGCTGTTGTTCAGATTAGTAAACTTTCTCATTCGTTTTATGTGAAAATTATTTTGTTCTGTGGTTCAGTGAATATTATCAGAAATTTTTTTTTAATAATTCAAATACATATTGTTCAATAAATAAAACATTGCTTTAATAAAGCATTCACGCTGCAAATTAATAAAAGTGTTTTTCGGTTAAAAACATAATAACAAATTTGCACAAAAAACTAACCGATAAGCTTTTTTCTAGAGGTCATCCCGAATCGAATGCACTTTGTTTCATCAAAATCGGTCCATATCGTTCGATTTTCGTAAGTCGGCCTGTTTTAATACCTATTTGACTCGACTAGAAGCCGAAAAAGGCCAAAGTGAGTTTATCGACCAACAAAGTCATGGCAACAGTTTTTTGGGATGCACACGGTATCGTCAATATCGATTACCTTGAAAAGGGCAAAACGGCGATCACCGGCGTATATTATGAAGAGCTATTGGATCGATTCGAAGCGAAAGCGGCCAAATTTGGCAAAGAAAAATGTCCTCTTTCATCAGGACAGCGCACCGGCGCACAGGTCCGCGGCCGCAATTGCAAAATTGCATGAATTGCGCTACGAATTGTTTCGTCATCCATCATATTCTCCAAATTTGGCTCCCTACGATTTTTATCTATTTCCAATCTTGAAGAAACGGCTTGGCGGAAAGAGATTTGACTCCAACGATGAGGTCATCGTTGAAACAAATGCCTATTTCGGAGGATTGCCGAAATCGTATTACTTGGAAGGAATCGAAAAATTAGAAAAACGTTGGACAAAGAGTATCGGGCTGCAAGGAGCTTTTGTTGAGAAATAAAATAGGTTTTGACCAAACAAATCATTCTTGTTTCATTTTTCAGGGACTTTTCACCTTGCCCTTGTAGATAACTTTGTTCTCTGCAATTTTTCTCTACGACCTACCGTTCTTGAGGAAAATACCAAAAAGTTATTTTTACCTTGATCTCGTATTGACAATCAACTATAGCCTCGAACTTGGCACGTCAATAAAACTGTATGCCGTGGTGTAATTATCATACATTATTGATTATTTTTACTTCTTTATATTTTATTTTAGCACATTTTTCTTCTTTGACTTGTTTGTTCCAAGCTTCAACTCCTTGTTGAAGGTTAAGAACGAAATTATTTTGTTTAACTAAACCATAAAGTCATAACCATCAACGATTTACCAGAGATTTTTTTACAGTCCGAAGCGCAAATATTTCCCAAACGTTTACCGGCTTCTTTCAATCAAAAATATTGTGTAAGTCCCTTCCCTTCAAATAATCTTATATATACGGCTCGAAAATTTTGAGAAAATATGTAGGTATTGTGATAATTACATTCGGGAAAAAATAATTGCTACTAGTAAAGTTCGCCAAAACCGAAACAAGAAAACGAAGCCTCATATAATTCATATATTAAATTTATTTTTGTTGCCTTATTTTGATATTTATTGGTTAAATTTCTTATCCAAAGATTAATGGGGGCACCGAGCTTATATTAGCCTGGTGAGCGAGCTCAATCCTAAATCAGTCCCTGACTGTAATGTAATGTATAACATTATGTGTGGGTAAAGAATTTTGATGACGTCAATTATAATTTAATTAATACATTATTTATTCACAAGTAGCTCTTTAAGTATTCACTATTTCAGGTACATGAATAAAATGACCAGTTTATGTCATGAAGGCCTTTTATGACATCGTCCATATATATTTATTCCATTTTTTAAAATAAAATTACACATACGGTATACGAATACAGTTATACCTGATACAAAATATGACACTATGTATTTATCTCCATAGGTTCTTCATATGCAAATAATTTGTAAATTATTTATGTCGATTAAGTAAGCCGCGTATCAACGTATGTATTTATTATTGCAAGTTAGAATGTCATCAGTTACAAACGGTTTAAATTGAATCAATTCCGGAACGGTGTGTTTGTACATGTTTTGCATACATTATAGTATATTGTTCATAGAAACTACAATCGAATTTCGAAATTCATTCATCACTACATCAATCAAATTCCATCTAATTCGATGTAGTAGGTATTCATAAAGTATGATATGCACGTTGCTGAATCACTTCAAAATGGAGATTGAGTTTCCAAAACTCTATAGTCGAGTCAAATACTTATTAAAACAGGCCGACTTACGAAAATCGAAAGATATGGACCGATTTTGATGAAACAAAGTGTAACGATCAGCCGAGCGTATTGTTTTATAATAATAAATAATTGGAATTACCCTAGATTTAATATTCCCAGATAAGTGAATAGGTTTGAAGCCTATCTCACTGCTTGTAACAGTCGGCTGGGTATTATTTCAGGTAGCGTTAATACCTCATCGACGTGTTACATGTATTAAGATTTGTTTGTTGGAACCTGTTCGGGTATCAGAGATCTTAGTTGATCCGTGTACCTACCCTTAAGGTTCTTTTAAGCTGCCACCACTAGGCGTATATTTCAGCCCACCTAGAAGCTGTTTTCTACTATGAAGCCGCGATCCCTTCCAAGGGACCACCTCGTACAATTACCTATACTACATCTTTATATCTATTCAAGCGTAAATTCTGAAGATCGATTTTGGCCAATCTGAGTTCAGAATCGTAATCAGCGACCCCAAAAACCCCCGAGTAATTTTTCCTGGCTATTTTTGATGAAATGGTCACTTTGTTCAATTAAAGTGGCCAATTACCAGCTGGGGAGTTCGATTTTGGCCAATCTGAGTTCAGAATCGTAATCAGCGACCCCGAAAACCTCCGACTAAATTTTCCCAATAATTAGTCAAAAATTAGTCAATTTTTCGTTTAAAAAAATAATAACAAATTTGCACAAAAAACTAACTGGTAAACTTTTTTCTAGACGTCATCCCGAATCGAATGCACTTTGTTTCATCAAAATCGGTTAATATCTTTCGATTTTCGTAATGAAATACCAAATTGACTCGACTACTAGACCTGATTGAATATTAAGACGGATTTTGGCAGATATATCCGTTGTGAGCATTTCTGAATCGATCTAGACAATTTTCGAGATGATGTCTGTGTATGGGCGCGCGTACGACCTTGGGTAAAAACTGTGGACACGATTGTGCAGTTTGTATTAGTCAATTAAAACACATAATAATTGATAATGATTCTTGATCCAGGTACGAATTATATATAAATTCTCGGAAAATGAAAATAGGTCACACTTACACATATGCTTATTATTTTCGTCTTAACTTACGTTTCGGTCTCACGACCATTATCAGAAAACGTATCTAAAACGAATTTCTTAAAACTAATTGTAACGAGCACAAAGCGTCCTTATCGTACTAATTTCGATTAAAAATGCTTCACGTCGCCAAAACGAACAGAAACACGAGTAATCGAAATTGTAACACATTAATGTTTTAAGTATATGAATATGTATCCAGAATCCACTGCAATTTTCTCATAATATACGAAGTCATTTCATAGCACCGTTTGAAATACGACTGATCCCCATCATTATAGAAAGAATAAACAAAATGTATAATGGACGTCATATATAGGGTGTTTCATAATAAATGCGCAGGACTTAGGATGTGATAGCTTGTCCAAAAACTTGAAAAACGTTTCTATTATCTTACCCTCTAAAATACACAATTTTCGAGATACGGGGAAAAAATTGTTTTTTGCGAATATCTCCGGAACCGTTTATTGTACAGAAAACAGCTTTCGTAAGCATTTTCTAATCATAGTAAGCTATGTTTCGTGCGATAAAAATTTGTTTTTTACTTATAATTGGTGTAGATTTTGAAGGGGTAGTGAGTGTTTTTCTCCTCAACTTCTACGCCACTAAAAAAAAGTACGGTTTTAAGACGTCTTTTGAAGCGCCAATGCTTCCTACACCAAAAAGGTACTTTAGCTCTTGCTCTAAAGCTAACCGTTTTCGAGAAAAATCAACTTTTATGTTGAAAAACATGGTCAATTTTTTGAAATAAATTTTTTTTTCACTAATCAAACAAAATTTATTTAAACGTTGAAACAAGTAATAAAATCAAATGTTAACTTCGTAATTGCAAAATAAAAAAAAATAAAAAATGATACAGAAGTTGTCTGTAAAATTCTCCAAACCGTAAAGGTAACGTATTTCGCACATTTCAGTGTTTGTGTTAAGAAATTTATATATTTTTTTATCAAGTAGGCTTTAAATTTTAAAACAAAAGCTACCTCCTGTCAAAATAACAATTAGTTTGTACCTGCAAAAAGTAAATTTGTATTACAAAATTAAAAATGAATTACACAAACGCTGAAATGTGCGAAATGTATTATCTTTACGGAAATTGTGCATTTTAGGGGGTAACTAATAGGAACTTTTTTCAAATTTTTGGACGAGCTATCACATCCTGAAGTCCTGCGCATATATTTTGAAACAGCCTGTATAAATAGCATAAACGGTAATACAGATAATTTTATAACATTACCATACATTCCGGAGAGAAAATTAAGAAATGTTTAAAAAAGTATGATATAAAGGTTGAGCATAGACCTACTAACTGTGGTGGGAAATATTTTTCAAAACTAAATCTAGAACCTTTAATACCTAAAGATAAACAAACCCACACAGTATACAAATTGAATTGTTTAGATTGCAATGGGACTTATGCTGGAATCTCTAAACAATATTTACAAAAAAGAATGTATGCCCAGACAATGCAACGGAAGTGAAGTGAACATTAGACATGATGCAGATGGAAAAATAAAACTTCGCGGTTTACTAAAGAAGTTTGGTCTCTACGTTATCTTCCCTTGCACCAACAAGTCATAAAAAAAGTGTTATAAACAGCCTTACAGATCGCGCGGATAAATTGTCCCACCTGGAGGACCGTTCCAACAATTTAAAAATTATTCGTAATACACTGGAAATGAATGGCTACCCAAGAACATTTTTCAATCCCATCATCAAAGAAGGAATAAAAAAAATCTATAATGGAACGTCATATATAAATAACATAAACGGTAATACAGATAATTTTATAACATTACCATACATTCCGGAGACCTCAGAGAAAAAAGAAAGAACTGTTTAAAAAAGTATGATATAAATGTTCCGCATAAACCTACTAACTGTGTTGGGAAATATTTTTCAAATCTAAAACCTTCAATACCTAAAGATAAACAAACCCACACAGTATACAAATTAAGTTGTTCAGATTGCGAGGGGACTTATACAGCAATTTCTAAACAATATTTACAAAAAAGAATGTATGGCCATAAGTATAGTACAAGAAACAAAAACTTCACCGCCCTTGCTGAACTTCGATTACAAAAATGTTAATATTTTATCTGAGTAGACCATGTATTATAAAAGATCTATTCTGGAGATGATTCACATAAAACATGACTCCAAGTCTGTAAATCATAGAACGTTCAATCATTAAGTCAGATTTAATTAATTGAAACCCTTGCAAATGCCTACATGCGTCTTTTATAATGTTAAAAGTATATTTTAGGTAGAATGCTCAAAAGCAATAGTTCTCAAGATCTGATCACCTTTTTCTATTACCTCATAAATCTTCAACATCTGGTTCGAAAGTGGATCCTCGAACGTTATATTTTTAGTTCAGTTCTTTAGTCGTATTACATACATACATACATATATTCGATATGTATATGGAGCTTATAAGAATATTGCTTAGCAGCGGATTCTCAATGTAAATACTTAAAACATTTATTGTGTTATAGTTTCGATTGTTCGTGTTTCTGTTCGTTTCGGCGACTTGGGCATTTTTAATTCAAATTAGTAAGATAAGGACACCTTGTGGTGATACAATTAGTTTAAAGAAATCACGTTTACACAGATATACGTCTTCTGATGATGATCGTGAGACCGAAACTTACGTAAAGACGAAAATAATAAGCATATGTGTTAGTGTGACCTACGAGACTTTATTTTTCTATCGACCGGCGAAACTGCAGTTTTTTGCCAAACTTTCAAGAAAATTTCGAATACCTATCTCCACCCCAACATTACATCGCTGGCTAACACGATTTTCATGCAACATTATAGGTTTTTCTCTCATGTGCTCAAAATATTTAAAAAAAATACGGGCAGTCACCGAGCACTGCTGACAGAAGTGAAAACTGACATTATGAAGTAATCAATTTATTTTGGGAATTTCAACCAAATTCGTATGATTTCACCAGTATCATCTCTTTCTACATGACACAATTTTCCGACAGTGCCATTGGACAATCCATCCCCAACATCTATGTTATTAGTTATCATGTATGGTCGGTTAAGAACCAAAATTGACTCGTATGGTAATCCACCCGTATCATCGGTTCTCATTTTATGCAACTTCTGCCTGACGAAATTTTGTTGCTCAGCATTATGACAACTAACGAAGACATCCGATACCACAGATATATTGTCTACGGAGTTTAGTATGGAGTTGTTGACTCGTTGTAGCATCCGAAATTACAATTTTATTATTTTTAAATGAAAATTAATATAATTAGTTTTTCTTTAGTTTTCACAACTGTCAGCATTTCAATCAACAATTAGGTACATACATTTTTATATTTAATAATAAAAACGTATAATGGGCGGTACAATCCCTGTAAAGAGTATGAATGTAACCCGATAGTCATTATAATGAATACACATTATTTTATTTTCAAAACATATTGTTTATTGATATTTACATCGATGTAAATGAAAGTAATGTTAAACAACATTGTTCCGAATTGAAGATGTCTACGGATGGTAGTAAAAGAAAACATCTCCAATTCGGACGAATGAACAAATAATGTAAAAAGAAACGCAAAATGTAAACATATAAACATTTCCGTCAAATGTCAGTATGATCGTGAATTACACCACAAATAATTATTTGAAATAAAATTTTGTACTTTCGTATTAGTAGTATTAAAAAAAAATCAAGACTCACTAGTATATTTGATGCTGTGATCCAACATTCGAACAATGAAAATAATAAACTAGATATAACACAACTTCATCAATGTATAGTACACATGCAAAAGTTCTCACTTATACATATCACTAATGTTCTTATGACAAGAATTATATTCACAATATTTAAAACCTTGCACGTAGATACGATACTAAGTACACAATGTACAATTAATAAATTCAATAAAAATATAACTTTCGTCTGCACGAGGATCGAGGATTGAGTAAATGAATAACGTCGAGTATCCGACTTAGATATGCACACGTGTGTAAGCGTATAGAGAGACTGCTTGCCGCCTGAACCGAGTAGATGCGCACGCAGAAGTATACATAATGTCTAATAAATATAGCTACAGCGTGACGGCACGTGACGGACGCATGGTTGTACCCCCATCTGAAATTGCTCAACGAGCCTAAAGAAGTTTTCATTTCAAAAATCTCTAGTATAAGAAAACCAGTTTTTATGTCTGAATTTCTAAAATTTCACGGTTAACTTTCGAAATAGTTTATATTTTGTTGTTTTTATAAAGTGATGCATAAACGATATTGTTTTTCACTATAATTACGTTATTGTTGTATCATTATATGACCGTCTGTATCATAAAGTTTCATTCCATGTCACGTAACGAATTATGTCAGCGAGTGTTAAATGTACATTACGTATGTCATTAACTTTGCAAATTTTAGGGCGCTACCGTTATAGTAATTAGCCTCTGAATTTCTTATTCGCTTTAAGCGTAAGACCGCATATGGATATGGTCATTTTCATAATGGATATAGGTAGGTAGATTCTTTTACGATTTACTTAATCTATTCCTAACGCAACTTGCTGCAAATATAGTGTAGTTATGGTTAAGTGAAATTATTATCATAACAGTAATATATCCTCCAGTATACTAAACAAATATTTTATTATTAGTAAAAGTTACTCTCAGGTCTATAGACATGGTCCATTTTTAGTCGAAAGTGAGATTATGGTACCATCTTGTTGTTCAAAGCAGAAATAGTCGAACCGTGCTTAGTTATGGGAAACAATAATCGAAGATATCACAGGTACCAAATTTAAGTTTGTCAACTTTTAAAATATTAGTTAATTTAGAAAACCATATCATTATTCAGCTTTCCAACGGTATTTTCGAGCTGTTTCAAACATCTCTGCTTTCAGGAAAATTGAGGAAACCAACTAGCTTTTGAGGCCAACATCGAACTATGATATTCAACCGTGTTCTCCAATTTTACCAAACCATTTCAAGTTTAGTGAAAATAGAGGAAATTGATTTTGACTTCAACTTCGAGAATTCAAGTTATCCTAAGAACTAAAATGCATTTAATTATTTCGAGTTTCCCAACGGTATTCTTGAGTGGTTTCAAACCCTCTCGGTTTTCGAGAAATCGAGAGAACTGTTTCAAACAAGCTAACTTTTGAGGTCAACATCGAACATTTTTAAGTTTTTAAAGATTTTCGAGCTATCAAGATATTCAACCTTATTCTCCAGCTGTACCAAACCTTCTCAGGTGTTGAAAAATCTTGAGGCTTGAACTGAAACTGATTCTACTGGTTTCTGTAGCCGTATTTAGGAAAAATCCTTCACGCTACACAGTTCACTGCCTTTATTCCGATGGTTAACTCCGTTCCGGTACCTGACCCTGCCGTTGTGTGATCATGTGCGAAGTGGAATTTTCGAGGATGGGTTTCCAAATATTGGGAAGGTAATATCCTGAGTCACGGCTTAGATTATTTGGGAATTTTAGGATTTCTATCGTGTCAACGAGTTTTCGCTGATAGAAGTTTTGGGCTCGGGCTGGGATTTTGGTATTTTCGAAAAGGATTTGATGATTAGTGTCAAAATTGTGTTGCGTAAGTGCAGATCTACTGGTTTCACGAAGCCTTCTACAGCGCTCATGTTCTTTCACACGAGTAGTTACTGTACGACCTGTTTCACCAATATAGACTCTACTGCAAGAACAGGGAATGCTATAAGCACCTCCTTAGTGAAGAGGAGGAAGGGAACTTTTGATAGGTTTGTAAAACTGATATAGTTTTGGAAATGTGGAAAACCGAGTAGAAATATATTATGATTTTTAAGAATTTTGGAAATTAGATCTGTTATGTGCATCTAATTGAAGAGAGAGAGAGAGAGAGAGATATGAGTGGTTGGAGTCCAAATCCACATCATGCCCCTTAAAAGAATTTAGTTATATGCATTTTTCAGGATTCTACAGGATCAATAAGATAAGATCGTTTCCGTAACAACCTAACATTATATTGAAAAATTGCTACATCTGTAATTCGTCTTGAGGAAACATTTTGTGAAATATTCACGACTTAAGTTCCCGTATTAAATTCAAACGCTAAGATAAGGGATTCAGATAGCGGGCGCAACTTGAAATCTTGACCGGCCGTCCACCACTTGCAACTACATTTATAAGTCCAGTAATACCTTTTCACTTCTATAAGTGGGAAGTACGAAACTGCTCTCTTTGTTTGACGCCAAGTTATTGCCCAAAAACCGTTTGAGGTTAGAAAATAGTAAAAATGTGTTATATAAAAGCTATTGCCAAAAAACTGTTTGAGGTTAGAAAACAGTAAAAACTTGTCAAATAAATTTTTTGGTTTTTTAGGATCAAAATAAACTTTTTTTACTCTTGTCGTTTTCTCTCGAAACAATAAGTATATCCCTTCCGAGTTACAGCTCTTTGAAAAAATATTGAAACTTTATACTCGGAAGATGCTACGCATTGATAACACTGTCATCGTGATTCAAAGAATCGACGGGGAAATAGTTGGAAATACTACCACCAGGCATCACCCCGCAGCAATGCTTAATGAACACAATTCGTGTTAGAAGTCAATACACAAAGTTTAGGTTCACCAGGTTGAACAGTCACAACACGCCTCTTAGTTCCAGACAGCTGTTTCGCTCTTTACATGATTTCGTCAGTGGGGCAAGGCAGACGAGTTATTGATCAACCATCCCCGAGAGTGATATAAATAACATCATCGAAAATGTTTGGCGAACCTAGATGTTCCAACACCATCTGCTGCAAAGCAAATGTTCCACTGAGAATGCAATTCACAATGCTACGCATTGATAACACAGCTCTCACGATTCGAAAAATCGACAAGGAAACAGTTGGAACAAAGCAAAACAACTGTCTGAGACTAAAAAGACGTGTTGTCACTGTTCAACCTGGTGAACCAAAACTTTGTCTATTAATTTCAAACACGGAATGTGTTGTTGCAGGGCTGACACCTTGCGGTAGTATTTCCAACTATACCGTCGATACTTTGAATCGCGAGAACAGTGTTATCAATGTGTAGCATTGTGAATTGCATTCTCAGTGGGATATCTACTTTCCGGCATACGGTGTTGGAACCTATAGGTTAGCGCCAAATATTTTCGAAGTTGTTAATTATATAACTTTCGGAGTTAGTTGATCAGTGACTTCGCTCATGAGCGAATGAGCTGTTTGGGACCAAATGACGTGTTGTCACTGTTCAACCTGTTGAACTAAAACTTTGTTTGCTCGGATGTTGTTTGTCAAGTTGAAATAAAGTTTTCTGCCCCTACAAGTTTCTTCCAAAAATCAATATCTTCGAGTTTTGCATGATAAACTGAAAATAATCTCGTTATACTTGAAGGGGGGAGAGGTAGAAATAATTTTTTTTTAATAATCAACGTACTTGAAACATATAGATAAGACCTGAATGAACATTTTTTCATTGATTATAAATTTTCCCAAAATGTATATTTTCTAAGATATGGGTGATTTTTCTCCAACAATCTGAAATCGGATCTCTTTAAATTGGTAAAATTAAGATAGCTCGCGTTCCTCGAATCCGATTTCAATGAAATTTATTATCCAATGGTTTTGATGGGCCGCTAATTATCAACCCGTCATTAAAATTCCTGAATTCAAATGGCTAAATCGCAAAATGATTGAAAGTATTTTATAATTTAGTTTACTTTGATGATGGGCGAAAACCGAAAGGTTCTCAGTACTTTAAGAGAATTTTCAGTGAATATTTCGTATTTATAGTGACTATCGTTCGAAGGGTGCTAGCAAAATGAAATATGTTGAGGTCAAATTCATTTTCCCAACCTATAATATTATTATTATTATTAGGTAGGCTATTATTATTTATCCACCTGGAAAGTTTTATTGCGTTGAACAAACGTAATGAAGAAGACACGTTTATTTGCATCTAAATTATTCATAATAGTAAAAGGAATAATACCACAATTTAACCTTTATTGTTGTTGTAATACGAAATCTCACATACTCACAGCGGCGTCCAATATACTCTCAGCCCCCCAATACCAATGTACATGGTATAGAATACGTTAATTAAAATAATATTCTAAATATAGAGATAATTATTGTGAAAGAACAGAATCTATGAATAAAATATATAAAGCGAAAATAAAGATAAAGTAAGACTGACTCAAATTCCCGCCCATAAATAGTAGTACTAAGACTTAAAATGTTAATCTTGTTAATGCTGATTCAAAAATTCCAACTTTTTATGGTGACATTTTGTTAGATTTCAGACAACTTCTGAAATTATAATAGTCAAGTTCTCTTGTTTGGGAAAACGATTCCATACTTGATGTTAACGTTAACATAACACTCATAAGCCATAACAACTTTCCAAAATCCAGAACTATACCTTAAGTCTTAAGTATATCTAATAAATTGCTGCAAATATTTCGTAAAGCAGTGAAGACACTTTGTGTAACGATAAAAAATATAATTAATTAATTAATTTTAAATTAATGGTTATTGACTGCATTACATTTGAATGAGAACAAATTTTATTGTTACGCCACTGATAAATAGTTACAACCTATTACGTACGTAAGAAGTTGAAATCTTAATTACTAAAATAGAGAACCTACTGCCCGTTAATTTTAATGTACGTACAATCAATGGTATAATTAAGTTTACATATACAATCACTATTCGTGCAATCATTGTGTTTTGCATTGATTATACTGTCTATGCACCTATTCTATATTCTAATGTCCCAGGGAAAACATATTTTGTCCAGGACCGAAAATATCATTAACCAACTTTATTTCTGCTCCATATCAACAATCTGCAACCACCTGTCTCGACCACAGCTTTGCAAAATGGTCCACTTCATAACGCTTTCTCATCTAGAGCCCCTATACCATCCATTGAAGCCAGAGGAGCGAGACAGAGACAGTTTGACGCAATGAATGAAGATCGGGCAAAGATTTTGAAATGGGGATCTGATAATCTAGTAGAGTTTAATGCAAACAAAACTCAAGCTTGCGTCTTCTCCAGGAAGGCGGATCCCACAATCCCTAATATGATGTCAGGTACAACTATTCCTATGAAGTCTTCCATAACAATGCTCGGGATCCCCACCAACAGCATCCTCTCATGGGACCATCATGTGAGGTCCATTGCGAAAACCGTTCACAAAAACTTGGTTTTCTATTTCTTGCCAAGAGCTACTTTACATCCCAGCAGCTCCTCATAATCTACAAAGAACTGATTCGACCTGTCCTGGAGTACTGTTCACATGTTTGGAGTTCGGCTCCCAAACATACGCTGAAGCTCTTGGATTCTATCCAGAAGAGAGATATTCGTCTGATTGATGATGTCACACTTATGAGTTCATTGACCTCTTTAGAATATCGTAATAGAACGATGGAAGTTGTTCCACCATGAGAGATTCCAGATAGGCGGACTAAACGAGCTCAAACTAGTCACCTCTTCACTGTCAAACTCGAGACCTGCCGAACTTCTTTCTACCAGACTTCATTTATTGAACAGCGAAGTTATGGAACTCTTCACTTAGTGAGGTCTTTTCATATTCCTATAACCTCCTAACCTTCAAGAAAAATACGAATGCCTATCTCCTCTCCCTACATTCCGTTGCTGGCTCACACGATATTCTTCGAACATTATAGATTTCCCTCTCGTATAGTCAAAGTATAAAAAAATACATAAATAAATAAATATAACACCAAGTTTTTGTGAAGCGGTTTTCGCAATGGACCTTACATGATCGTCCCATGAGGGGATGCTGTTGGTGGTGATCCCGAGCATTGTTATGGAAGACTTCATAGGGATAGTTGTACCTGACATCATCATATCAGGAATCGTGGGATCCGCCTTCGAGGAGAAGACGCAAGCTTGAGTTTTAGTTTCATTAAACTCTACTAGATTATCAGATCCCCATTTCAAAACCTCTGCCAGATCTCCATTAATGTATAAACGAAAAATCAATTTATTAAATTCCGATTTATCTCCAGCTGGAGATAATCCCTTGTTTGCATTATTAATCCCAAATAGTATTTAAACAGGCACATTTTGATTTCTTATTGAGTTCAATCTGATGATGGCTACTTGGTAGCTGAAAGTTCCTCAGTATTTTAACAGTATTTTTAGTGGAAAAGGGTGATTATTTTTTTATAGTGGTATATTGGTATGAGATAAAAATTCAAAATACAATCATATATCATAAGGTAGGGAGTCTTCGTCAGAGGCACTACATCCACAAGGAAGAGTACAGCGACTGCAGCATTGAGGGCCTTGCTGGACATGCCAAGTCCTATCAATTACGATGAGGAATTTCGCAATGATGGCGGTCTACAGGCTTATCTGCAATGTCTCCCTGAAGAGATGGAGTGCAGACTTATCCCATCTATTTAGGGGGCAGCCTGAAAGGCTGCGGCTAGAACCGCAGGACAGGATCAAAGCTCTGTGGTGCGTGGAGCAGCATTTCAGGGTCGTCATCCCGTCGAGGCGCAATTTGGTATACGGATGGGTCAGAGCAAGCTTTTGTGGTCTTAGATATATTGATAGGTACTCCGTGGGGACACAGTCTTCCAAGCCGAGATGCTTGCCATCTACAGATGTACGGAGAAGCTACTCGGCTATGGTAAGAAAATGAGACCATCCGGATCTGTTCAGACAATCAAGCGGCACTCAACGCACTGAAAATCCCAACTTCGAGGCTTATCAGGGATACCAAGGAGATCATCTTTAACAGGCTAGCCGGTGAAAATAAGCTCAACATGACCTGGATCCCGGGTCACTCTGGTTGGAAAAGAAATGAGAGAGCGATCAAACTGGCCAGATTGAACGGTCTTCAAGACAACCTTACTGGTATCCCCTATATCGGGGGTATGCGAATCTTGCGGAACCATCCTGAGAGATGAACATACCTCAGCATGGAAAAACATTGACAGCTGCCGAACTTATAAAAGCGTCAGGATAATCTCCGAGAAATTTACAGGTCACGAAAATTTAAGCATACAGGGAAAATGACCCTTCCGTCTGTATGAGATGGGAGGAAGACAAAGTGAACTCGTGAACCCACTTTCTCTGTGAATGTCCTGCGCTCAATCGAACCAGGTTTACCTGGCTAGGGGCTAGGTCCGGGGATCATCACGGCCGATGACATAAAAGATCTAAGCGTAAAAGAGATCTTAGGATTCTGTCGAGCAGCGGGATATCCAAATACCCCCTGAAAAACGTTGCAGGGGATAGTGTACAAGGGTCTTTGGCTAAGGGCTCTGTACTTTTTATTAAGCCGGCTAACATTTCAACCAACACCAATACCAATCATAAAGTATGTATATCTAAATCTAAATAATAAACTTAAAGCTTTGAGGATAATTTCGAGATAACAAGCCATAAATCATGACGCATCAAAAGACAAAATGTAGACCTGCAATAAGATGTGAAGCCAATCTTTATCTTTAGGCATTGAAGGTTTTAGATTTGAGAAATATTTTCCAACACAGTAAGTAGGTTTATGCGCGACATTTATATCATACTTTTTCAAACATTTCTTAATTTTCTCCGGTCTCTGGAATGTATGGTAATGTTATAAAACTGTCTGTATTACCTTTTATGTTATTTATATATGACGATTCATTATAGATTTTGTTTATTCTTTCTTTAATGATGGGATTGAAAAATGTTTCTGGGTAGCTATTCATTTCCAGTGTATTAAGAACAATTTTCAAATTTTTGGGACGGTCCTCTGGGTAAAACAATTTAACCGCGTGATCTGTAAGGCTGTTTATAACACTTTTTTATAACATGTTGGTGCAACGGAATTGAAGTGAAGATAACGTTGAGACCAAACTTCCTTAGTAAACCACGAAGTTTTTATTTTTCCATCTGCATCATATCTAATGTTCATATTTAGGAAATCTATTTTTTTGTTCACTTCTATTTCACAAGTAAATTGAAGTTTACAGTGGAAATTGTTAAATTTATCAATCACGTACTGAATTTTATTATTGGGAACGCACATAAGGCAATCATCTACATACCAATTAAAGAATACGGATTGAAAATCTAATGAATTTATTACAGAATCTTAGGTTAGCAATAGTATCTGAAATAGGAGATCCCATTGCTGTGTCGAATATTTGTCCATGATATTGCTCACCGTATTGAAAATAAGTGCATTCTACACAAAACTGTACTGCATTTATAAATTCAGATCCATCTAGAGGTGTGTGGTTTTTAATCTCAGGCCAACGTTTTTTGATGCTACTCAATGCCAAAACGATTGGTATATTTATAAATAAAGAAACAACGTCCAAGAAAATTAATTGGTGATCTATGGGTACGAATTGATTTCTTATAAATTCATTAAAATGTCATCAGTCTTTCACTACTTATTCTTAACAATGTAGAAGTTAGTACGAACAAATAAATCTGTGGAGAAGAATAAAGCCGAAACGCGTTATATGAAAACTATAAATTACTGTAAAATCTAATAACACACACCACAATTCAATAAAATAGTAGAAGAAAACTATTACGAATTTATATGAAAATGAAATGCTTCAAAAAAGAAATAGGATTATCTAATTATTCATGCAGTGTTGTTTCAATGCACAGTTATGTTACGGGCCATGTGAAATGAATATCAATTTAGGTTCGAAAATAGCACCTAGATCTTTAATAGTACAAGGTCAAAGAATGGAATTTTGCATAGAGTATATGTAATCAATACTCCTGGTATTTTAAATTCAGCATCATCATCGGTTTGATGTTATCAAATCATGTTTTACTTATTCCAAACTTGTAGTTTCGGTATAATATACTAGAGGCTATAGGCAAACTCAATACTATGTCAATTGGTGTTAAGTACAATGCAAATTTACACATGAATAATGGTTTAATTATTGTTTAACTTACTAGACACTTGTGGATGATGATTGAATTGTTATACAAGTGTCAATTGGTATTTCATTAGAGCACTTGAATACATGTTTGCAAAACTAATAACCGAACCATATCACCAGAAATATTGTCAGTTCAGATGCATTAATTGTTGAATCCGCTGTACGTATGCGGAGGGTCTAAGAATTTCCCCATGGTAATTCCTGCCTGTCGTAAGAGGCGACTAACAGGATAACCACATGTGGTGGATGTTTTCCTCATCGCCTGGCGAAACACTACAACATCGACAATAATGCTGTGCAGTGGGCAACCCCATGTTTGGTCGATGCTTTCTGTCTCCCCTTATACCTATTTGCCTGTCCCCCTACCCAAACTGACATTTTATCCATTCCAGATTTTTCATAGAAATACTAGAATAAAATACTCCGGACAGAATATGTTGAACACAGAAATATCTTTCTTTCTGGCTCCAACATATTCTGTTCTGGTCTCCAAGCATGGGTTCCCATGCCAACGTTCGTATGCTGTCTATTTTGAAGGGACGGACCTAGAACAGATTTTATCAAGCCATGGTTCACCAGATGATGGTGATTTATTGGTAAGTTTCCATATATAGCCTGATAATGAAGTATGGAGCTCGTAACCAGGACAAAGCATATTGGTCGTGTTGGTAGATGGATTGATCACCTGTGTCTGATTTAACGCTAATCTGTAGGTGGTAATGAACATCGCTCATGTTTTTGGCTAAGACCTCAGATTTTACAGAGGTCTATCTTAAAGTTTGTATTTTTCAATGTTGAATTTCCTCGAACACCCCTCTCCCGTAAATCCGAATGGACAGGAATTTGGAATCGTACAATAAAACGCTTCGAGGCGTATAACGCCAAAATAAGATTTGGCCTTTCGCTAAAGCAATTGGTAGAAATTTCACATCCAGATCATCCCTCCTTATCAAAAGATGATGGCACACTGGCCACTATACCACAGGAACAAGCCAACCTTTTCGCTAGAATGTTTGCAGCAAATTCCACTTTGGATCCACAAGGGGATGACCCTCATAATATTGCTGCCATTGATAGCCAAATGTATGAAATTGTCTATCGTCAGCGCACAATTAGGCGCATTCTGCTTGATCTCGATACCAAAAAGACTATGGAGCCAGACGGAATTCCACCTGTCGTTCTCAAAGAATTTACGCCTGAATTAACACCAGTTTATTGCAGGTTGTTCACGATTTCATACAAGCTTGGTGTGTTTTTTTCCAACTGGAAGACTACTAGAGTCCAACCAATTCCAAAAAAAGGAAAGAGCGTTCCTGATAATTATAGACTCCTAGTAATTTAATCAACAGAATCACAACTGACAAAATCAACAGTATTAATTCAGCAAGCAAAGAACAAAAGGATTGCTACCAGAAAAATCGAAACACAAGTTTGATTTCGCGTATAATGTTCTAATGGAATGGAAACAAAAAATAATGCCATGAGCTTTTCCGAGGTTATTTTATTGTCCTACATTGGAGAATTGGAAAATAAGTAAGTACAAGCCAAATATTGTATGGTCAAGATACTCTGATAAGAACATCGTTAACCGCCATATTTTGTTTTCCAGGTCGTCGGAAAAGTGTATTGTATAACTCGTGCGGAAACTGTTTCATACGCCTACGGTTCATCATCTTTACAGCTCTATGTTTATGTATTATATTCATTATTCAACTTTCAGATGAATTGTCAAAATCTTTGACCTAAAGGACTATGTCAATGTTATTTCATTATACCATAGATCACAGAGTAATTAATTTACTTATTATAAAGTATCAATGTTCCTTGTTTTAGAATTATCTCTATGACAACAAAAACGGAAATGTGACATCACTACTTCAATGGCGTCCTGTTTTAAATTCAAAAATATTAATTTAGGACACTTCTGCAGGTTAGATGTATGCGTGTGATATATATTTATAACCAGAAAAACAATGTTGAAGACATTATTAGGTATGATACTAAATACATAAATAAGAACTTACCTCTCTCAACATATCAAAATAAATCGTCATCCGACCTAGTCAAAAAGTAGTGTTTTATGAAATACTTCAGTTCGAAAACTGTACTAGTGTATTGTAGGAAACGACATAGTATTGAACTAATATTTTTGGTTCAAGCTTCCAAATTTGGAATTAAGTTTATCTACAACTTGTTCCAAATTAAATCATTCTGATAAATGGTGAACTATCGAATGTTTTACTGTTGATTCGATGAATTGCGGTCTTCTGTACTCATGGAACTGGTTTGAAATGTTTATTTTATATAATTTATACTTGATAAAAACTACAAATCCCCATCTAAATGCACATAGTTATGAATCATAAAATCTTAACACGTTCTGAATACAGAGCAGTAAAAATATGGTATCAGTTATTGTAATTCTATAATTACACACAATTTCACTCATTTGCTAGTTTACTTGTAGCTACAAAATAATTCATTGTTACGATAACATGGAATTATTTATATAAATCTCACGGCAAATGCTACCTTCTGGAACACCAAGCTTCAATGCCTCGCTTGATTATAAATCCGAAACGAAGTTTTATGAAGCTGCTATTTTGATAAAATGAAATGAGTCAATAACATTTTTGTATCCACCCGCCTTGTTTGCACAAAGCTGGCTATAATAATTAACAAGTATTGATGATATAGGAAATTCGTTAGAACATGCAATGCAAGTAAAACTATTTCATATCCCACAAAAGTTGGAAATATTCATTTACATACACGATTAATTGGTTGTTGGTAGATGAATAGCATGTGCCATAAGACGAATGGAATGTTTATTGAGCTATATGCCTGCGGGACATTTTTCTCTACAGCGTGTCTTCAACAAGCGAACATCTGAGAAGTTCACAATAATTCGATTAATAATGACAATAATCTCTTGAATTTATTAACGAAAGCAAATTTAGATTGAATTTTATTTTAGTTGGTAGCAAGTGAACTGTGAAATACAATTTTTCCAAAATAATAGCATGATTAAATCTAAAAAAGAAAAAGAAGAAAAAAAACTAGTTCTGAAGATGAATTTTGTATCTTTATTGAATAATAAGTTATAATTTACAGTTGAATAATAATAAACAGAAAATTGTTTCTCCACAGTCCACAAATGAGAAGACGGATCATAATATACACAGGCAGCCATCAAAGGCACTCTAGAACCCAAAAGTGACATCGAGTTTGGTATGAGAATGCCGAGAAGCCATCAGCGCTCTGGCAGAACACAACAGAATAACTTTGATCTGGGTCCCAGGGCACTGTCACATCAAGGGCAACGAAAAAGCTGATGAACTTAATAAGCTCATTAGGCTCATATATTGTCCTAGAAAGAAAGCGCTGGAATAAAGCTCTTTGCATGCATCACGGGAAAACATTTATTAAAGAACCATCGAAAAACAAAACTGAAGAACTGCCCAAAATGAGGAACCAGGTCTGAACAATAATACGTCACTGGTCACAGCCCAATGAGAGGGCACCTGCACAAAATGGGGTCCAATGGATATCTTTTCTGCAGACCATGCGGCAAAGGGATAGAAATAGTTAAACACATACTTTCAGAATGCGAACCATTAGGTCGCAAAAGATAAGCAATAATTCGGCAGCCTAGGCTTTCCCGTTAAGAGTATAACAGCCAACCGTTGAAGAACATGTACAGACTAGTTCAGGGGACTGGAGTTACAAAGTGGGTGTAAACCATTCGACTCCAATGAACAAAAAGCGCTGGTGGCCGAGGTGTGGCTGATGAAAAAGACTAGCATCCAAGACAACTTAAATTTTCTTGGCAATATGTAGGACACCGCAAAACCATGAAGGATTTTGCCATGCATTTATTTTCATGATATTGGTTTGATACCTTCCAAGATTCAAGACTGAGCTAAAATGGGCAAGAACTCCGTTGAGCATGTAGCAACATGTAGAAGAATTCAAGCCGAGTAACCATCGTTTACAACGTGGCGATTGGCTGAGAATCACATGCAAGTTGGCCCATTGTTCTATCGCAATTCAGATCATTTACAAAATTGTTGACAAGTTGTGAATTATAGGTATCGATTTGTTCATTTAATATTATACTGATTTATAATACATATTTTCTTAAATACTTACTATTGTTTTTTTAATGTTTCCAAATTTTTATTGATTGTATTCTTAGAACGTCACACACTGAAATTGCGTCCAGCTTGTCCTATACAGGATGTCACAAATTCGATGCATTATCATTGTGACTATAATGGTTGAAAAGACAAAATGTTGCACATGTTAATGCTGAATAATTTGTTAGAAAAAATTGCAAAAAATCCTACTACATCCGGAGAAGCATCACACTTGTCACTAAATTGATTGGTATTTGATGATTTTTTTTTAAATTGTAGAGTAGGCATCGAGTTTGAAACAAAACAAAGTGTGCCTTGACAATAACAAAGATTCTTTTGTAAGGATCTTGAAAAAATAATTCAAATTTTCTGTTACAGTGTTTCGTTTTTTTTTTCATCAACATCGAATTTTAAATCTCAGGTCGTATTAGTTTTATTAGTTTCTAATTGTTTGCAGATGAAAAGGTCGATTTTTTAAATTCGGTTTCGTGATGTTAATAAAAAGCACATATCTGTAACAAACTTAATTTTTTATTTTTTCGAACTAGCAAACACCTAATTTTCGAAAAGTTGGGGGTTGGCTTGAGTACACTTGTCGATTTTTTATGATATTTTATGTATTACACAACGGCTTGTTATGATGCGAAAAGCGCTTCTAATAAAAATGTTTAGCTTTCAATTAATTTTTTTAGCGCGTCCCCCAAGTAGAAATCAAACGGTGAAAGATTGAGCGACCGCTCTGGCAAGACCACCATTTCTATCTGATGTCTTTGTTTTTTTCAAAGTTAATGCCTACTCTTCAAAGAACAATCAAATATTTGACTCCTATAGTAAACAATTTAGTAACAAGTGTGATGCATAATTATTTTTGGGAGGTAGAAAGATTCTAAAAAACGGAATAAAAAAATCCAGGTCCATATTTAAAAAAATGAAGTTGATCTATAAAACGAAAAGCATCTGGAAAATGAAACTATATTCTTGAAGAATGTAAAAAGTATCTCAAGGATGTGCTCTTTTTTCCCAAAATAATCAGTAATAAAGCCGGACATCTCCGGAAGTAAGTTAGTTTTTTAAATTTCTTTTTAAGAAATTATTCAGCATTATTAAAATGCGCAACTTTGTCTCCGCTCAACCAAATTTTTATCATTTGTAGGTACCGATATAGTGGAGTCATTCTACGGAAATATGAGGCGAGGTTCGTAAAAATTTGATAGAGGTTGGGGAGGTGGAAAAAGTTGTTTCTTGTAATAAGAGTAATGATATTCCAGAATTTCTACAAGAAATATTTGGCGGAACCATCCCAAAAATCCCAAAAACTAGTTTCTGAGCCTTTTCTAGGTCAGTTTTGAAGTTTTAATTTTTTTCAACCCCTTAGACTTGTGACTAAGGTTTAGGAGTTGGGCCCTTTTATAGTCCATGTTCAAGGAAGCTTTTGTTCAAATTTGGAGTATTTGCGATTATTACTTCCCCTAGAATAGATATAGATATAGATATATATATATATATATATATATATATATATATATATATATATATATATATATATATATATATATATATATATATATATATATATATATATATATATATATGTAGAACTGGATTCTCGGGTATTGATCCGCGTTGTGTGGTTTCGGTCCTCAAAAGGACCAATTTCACGACGTTTCGGCAAAGTCGCATTTGCCATCTTCAGGTGATTCGACCGTAGAGTCTGGAAAATCTAGGCGAACTGACGCTTACTTGGAGGGACAGGTATTTATATCCCTCGTTATGTTTGACCTTTGGACTTTCGAACTATTTCACGCTTGGTTGATTTCTACGTGTTTGGCTCCGAGTGACACGTTTGGATGACGTCATTGCGACGCTGGAATCAGCCGGAAAGTTTCCGTGACCTGTTGCACGTGCACTGGATATCACGTTCTCTCTTGTTTTTGGTTTTATCTTCCGACTTTCTAAAGCGGGTTTCCATGTTGCTGGTAATCTTAGTCCGTCATCTCGTTTGTTAAGACTATGTGGACGTTTCTCGATCTCTATTGCCTCCCTGGTTATTCTGGTGTAGAAGTGTTCAATGTTGGCTAGAGTCTTTGTGCCGCTAAAGTTGATCATATGGCCAGTACTTCTTACATGTTCAGCTAGTGAAGACGTGGTTTCGTTTTTCGACACAGCGTTTGCATGTTCAGTCTTTCGCACATCAATGCGTCTGTTGGTCTGCCCGATGTATGTCTTTTCACAATTACCACATGGCACCTCGTACACTCCTTGGCATTCTAGAGGAATTCTGTCTTTTGGATTCCGAAGAACATTTTTGATTTTCCTATCTGTTGTGAAGGTTGTTTTGATATCATGACGGCTCAGTATTTTGCAGATTTTGTCAGTTGTGCCTTTTATGTAAGGTAGAAAAGCGTTTCCCACTGGTTGATCTTCATTGTTGACATCCTTCTCATTTTTGCGTTGAGAGTTATGAATCTGTTTTCTTGAATAGCCATTCATCCTAAGGGCTGCTCGGATGGTTTCCATTTCTCCATCGAAGTTCTCCGCATCAGCGAGACGTTTTGACCTTGTCATGAGGGTATTTACGACTGATTGTAGCTGGGATGGATGGTGATGCGAGTTACTATTCAAATATCGGTTCGTGTGGGTCTTTTTTCTGAATACTGTATGTCCCAAACTGCCGTCAGTTTTCTTTGTTACCAAAAGTATGTGAAAAGACATACATCGGGCAGACCAACAGACGCATTGATGTGCGAAAGACTGAACATGCAAACGCTGTGTCGAAAAACGAAACCACGTCTTCACTAGCTGAACATGTAAGAAGTACTGGCCATATGATCAACTTTAGCGGCACAAAGACTCTAGCCAACATTGAACACTTCTACACCAGAATAACCAGGGAGGCAATAGAGATCGAGAAACGTCCACATAGTCTTAACAAACGAGATGACGGACTAAGATTACCAGCAACATGGAAACCCGCTTTAGAAAGTCGGAAGATAAAACCAAAAACAAGAGAGAACGTGATATCCAGTGCACGTGCAACAGGTCACGGAAACTTTCCGGCTGATTCCAGCGTCGCAATGACGTCATCCAAACGTGTCACTCGGAGCCAAACACGTAGAAATCAACCAAGCGTGAAATAGTTCGAAAGTCCAAAGGTCAAACATAACGAGGGATATAAATACCTGTCCCTCCAAGTAAGCGTCAGTTCGCCTAGATTTTCCAGACTCTACGGTCGAATCACCTGAAGATGGCAAATGCGACTTTGCCGAAACGTCGTGAAATTGGTCCTTTTGAGGACCGAAACCACACAACGCGGATCAATACCCGAGAATCCAGTTCTACACATTACGTCCGCGAGAACCTAAGAAGAAACATATATATATATATATATATATATATATACGTTTTTCGAAGTAAAAATTAAAATTGGGCTATTTTGATCAAATCTTCACCAAATTGGATGAAATTTGGTGTCAAAGTAGATCGTGGTCACCATAATGAGTGATCCAAAGATGAATCCAATAGTTTTGATGAAAATCCAAATTTGGGAGATTTGGCCCAAATTTTGAAGATGCCGCCAATTACGGCAAACAAATTGCAGAGTACTCTTTTTGGGCTCAAATTGAAGGTTATTTTATATAGTTTGACGTGGTGTAACTTGTTTCATAAGATTAGCCCATTTCTTGGCCATTTACGGCATATATATATGCGCGCGCAGATTTCCCACCTTTATTGTATTATAATACCATTTTATCACTATAATATTGTTCTTAGAGTATAGATATGGCTTTTTTTGCAAATGTATGTCAGAAAACATATACATTATTCATTTGAGGTCCGCTTGTGATATAGTGACATTTTTTTACTACATGTATTAATTATTATATCGTAGAATATATAGGTATATACAACCTGCGCTTTTTCTAATTCAAGACGCGACAAAAATTTACTTCTGATGATGTGGACCACGCCTACTAATATTATCAGATAAAAATTGTTTTTATAAAACAATGACAGGTAAAAATATTGTGTATCTTATGATGTTTTTTTTTCTGTATTTTTCTATGTTTCAAGAGGATGTCCGATTTTTCAATCTAATAATTTCTAATCTTCAATTTTAATCGGCTGTTAAAAATTTTAACGTTATTAAAATATTTAGCCGCAGTGATGGAATATTTGGCCGCCGAAGTTTTGGAATTACCCAATAACGCAGCCCGGGACAATAAAAAAACAAGAATCATGCCCCGTCATCTGCAATTGGCCATCCGCAACGACGAAGAATTGAACAAGCTATTGTCAGGTGTGACAATCGCTCAAATCGGAGTCTTGCCTAACATTCAAGCAATTTTGCTGCCCAAGAAAACCGAAAAGAAAGCATAAATCAACTCGTACAACGAGAGTATCATCGGCCCTTCTCAGGGCCACAAATAGTACTGAACGAAAATCCTAGAACCGACTGTCTATGTACCCTACAACATCCAGTACAACAAGTAGAAAAAGAAAATACCAATAATGGAGTCAAAAAGTCATACATATAATAATAAATATAATAACTAATTACATATTACAGATAAAGAATATAGTACTGTTTTTTTTAATAACTAACCTATTTATATTTATTCATCTACCTGATCTCCAATTGAACTTTTATTATTACCTCATAGTTAATTTTTTTTTTGAATATTCATAAGTTAATTTGATGAGATTATTGAATTTAATAACAGCCGATTAAAATTACAGATTAGACATTATTAGATCGGAAAATCGGACATTCTCTTAAAACAGAAAAATACAGAGAAAATGTTGTGTATCATAAGATACACAATATTTGTACCTGTCATTGTTTTATAAAAATAATTTTTATCTCATAATATTGGTAGGCGTGGCTCACATCATCAGAAGTAAATTTTTGTCGTGTCTTGAATTAGAAAAAGCGCAGGTGATGTTGTATATACCTATATATTCTATAATAATTAATACGTGTAGTAAAAAAAAATGTCACTATATCACAAGCAGACCTCAAATAAATAATGTATATGTTTTCTCACATACATATGCAAAAAAAGCCATATCTATACTCTAAGAACACTATTATAGTGATAAAATCCTATTATAATACAATAAAGGTGGGAAATCTGCGCGCGCATATATATATGCTGTAAATGGCAAAGAAATGGGCTAATCTCATAAAACAAGTTATACCACGTCAAACTATATAAAATAACCTTCAATTTGAGCCCAAAAAGAGTACTCTGCGATTTGTTTGCCGTAATTGGCGGCATCTTCAAAATTTGGGCCAAATCTCCCAAATTTGGATTTTTATCAAAACTATTGAATATTTCAACTTCATCTTTGGATCACTCATTATGGTCACCATGATCTACTTTGACACCAAATTTCATCCAATTTGGTGAAGATTTGATCAAAATAGCAGAATTTTAATTTTTACCCCGAAAAACGTATATATATATATATATATATATATATATATATATATATATATATATATATATAACTTAAGAGATATAGAATTAAATTTTCTGAATTATGAAGATAACTTAGATAATTTAACATGGGATTATAAAGATGAATAAACGTAAAAGATTGAACCATAGGCGGGATTCGAACCCACATTTCTGGATTTCTAGTCCAGGGTGTTTACCAATTACACCACTTCGGTCCTATTAGATTTTTATATTTTTGTAAATATAAACCTCTGAAAGGATAGTAGATCATTGATGAACACAATGCGATTCGATGAATATGCGTGAATAGTTGATCTATGGTAGGGCATCGAATCGCATTGTGTTCATCAATGATCTACTATCCTTTCAGAGGTTTATATTTACAAAAATATAAAAATCTAATAGGACCGAAGTGGTGTAATTGGTAAACACCCTGGACTAGAAATCCAGAAATGTGGGTTCGAATCCCGCCTATGGTTCAATCTTTTACGTTTATTCATCTTTATAATCCTATGTTAAATTATCTAAGTTATCTTCATAATTCAGAAAATTTAATTCTATATCTCTTAAGTTACATACACGATAGTGGCCAATTAGGCAAAGAAACTTTAAACTTGTTTATATATATATAAATATATATATATCTGTTCTAGGGGAAGTGTTTGCGATTAACACTCCAAATTTGAACCAAAGCTTCCTTGAACATGGATAATAAAAGGGTCCAACTCCCAAACCTTAGTCACACGTCTAAGGGGTTGAAAAAAATTAAAACCCAGAAACCAGTTTTTGGGATTTTTGGGATGGTTCCGCCAAATATATCTTGTAGAAATTCTGGAATATCATTACTCTTATCACAAGAAACAACTTTTTCCACCTCCCCAACCTCTATCAAATTTTTACGAACCTCGCCTCATTTTTCCGTAGAATGACTCCACTAATATAGCAATGCCAATGTTTCGAATTTGTATTGACCTGTATACAAGGCATTAGAGTCAACGCACCTCACCCTATAAACTCCAAATTTCTTTAATATAGTATAGATTATATGTTTTAAAGGCGACGTTTTTATTTTATGCGAAATTAGGTTTGGTATTATTATTAATCTGTGGATAAATAATTTAAAAAATACCTAAACCTAATTTATACACAGATCATTAATAAATAATACAATTAGTAATAATTAATAAATTACAAAATATTCAGAATTTCACCCTTATACCGATAATTTACATAAATAACATAAACCTCATATTCTTGAAACAATAGACATTTTAAAACATTGAAAAACAATAGTAACATAATATTAAATGACCAAATCGTTACCTATAATTCATCACTTGTCAACAATTTTGTAAATGGAGATATTTAAAAACATCATTTTACATTTCGCTTTATTTAATAACACCAAGTTTTGCAAATGCCATAGTGGGGTGAAATATTTTGTCCGCTTTAGTTAAAAATTATATATATATTTTTTTAAATTTGTGTTTAATTCTCAGTCTCTATACATAACAATCACTTAATATCAGAAAATGTACATTGTTTGTGAATATTTGAATATTCTTTATGTACATTGGTGCCTCAGAGTCACATTATAATTCTGGAGGCTATTGGTATCTCAAAGGTGTGACAAATATCTTACAGAAAACAATAGAACTGCTATTAGCCGGAAATTTGCATCGAATCTGTAAAATTGCGGTACCTACCTGTAGGGGACTTTGAAATTAATATACACACGGTCCGACAGACATAATTGGTAAGGGACAATAAATCTTTTCTTACATTGATACACGCTTCTTTAGACATATCGCTTTCTGAACTTATTTGAAATATCCATCGTATAAATATAACAATTTTTTGAATTATTAATTACATTTATTGAAAGGTTATAAAACTTACTTATTGTATTTTAGCTCGCAAAATTCTGTTTTTCTCAAAAGTCCCACATCACTAGATTTCAATTTTCAGTATCCAATATGACATAAAGTTCCAGCGATACTTGAACATTTTTTCCACTGATTAATTATAATATAGATGCACAGTTTTTTTTATTTTGAGCGATTCTTTTTGCTATTTATGGCAACATTTCATGACACCGCCGAGTACATTAGTTAATTTGATTGAGTATGTGAATGCAGTCGCGTATATGTCTCTTATGGTATTCGCATTCGAGAACAAGAACAACGCTACCACCGTACTCACTCTCTATTGCATTGACCGAGTATGACTCGCAATTTAAGTTCACACATACATACTCTCCACCCTTTATTTAATTCTTGACCTACTATACATTTACGAACTCTTATAATTATTCAAAACACGGAAGCTCTGGATGTTTGTAGCTAACAATTGATTTGGTTTTCAATAAGAATAGTTGGCTATTTTATCTTTTAAGGAATCTTTAATGGTGGCTTTTTTTTTAATTCAAAAATACGTACATAAGTATTCATAGGAGTACTGGATCTAGCTCTCAGAATAGACAACCCCGTTTATGAAATAGAACACGTCATGTAAACGTACAAAACAAAACATTAACGATCACATTATTGAAGTATGGTAGACCAATATAAATTTTAAAGAATTAATTACCTTATAATATGAATGTAAGTACTCTAAGAATCTGAACAAACTCAATTTGATGTCACAATATTTATTTATCAATCTATTAATTATAGACTATATTTATACTATTTAAATTATATAGACTCACAATTTTAATTATTTATTACAATTCAATTAATACAATATTATTCATACAATTAAATTTTCCAACAAGTATATATTATCAAAATTATAATATACTTTTCTTTCAGCCATTTCTTATAATACTTGATAATGAGGTGTAATTGATAGACCTCGAAACATGTAGTAAATATCTGAAAAAATTTGGATTGTGAGATTTCAACAACTTCCTTTAAACAACAGAAATTTACAATTTAATAACAATATATTAACAATTGTTCCAACACGTAGTGGCTCCCTCAGAATTGGTTAAAACTCATGAAATTTGTTCTCGAAAAAAAATATAAAATTGAATAAGCAGGACTAAAACAACGAGACCCTTCATGGCAATTTTAAATTGGAAAAGGGATATACACAGTGTTTCAGAATAATGTGCCTTCTTTTGAACCTGGTGTTCAATACAAAATTTTGCAATTTGGGGTCTCCCTGCGGAGGCCCCAAGACGGAGTGAGTTGAAAACGCTGTTAGCCAATTTTTCTTGAAAACGGCGAAACTTTGAAATTCGATGTGCGTACATCACTAATCAAATTCCGTTTTTGGACAGAATAATTATTGGTACATGTCATCTACAGGATGTTCAATTAGCAACTCTTCCTGGAATATTCTTTGAGAATTTTTTTTATGGATCGACTAATTTTTAAACAAAAAAAACGGGCAGTCACCGAGCACTGCTGATAGAAGTGAAAACTGACATTATGAAGTAACCAATTTATTTTATGTTATCTTTGAATTATTGTAGCATCCGAAATTACAATATTATTCTTTTTAAATGAAAATTAATATAATTAGTTGTTCCTTAGTTTTCATAACTGTCAGCATTTCAATCAACAATTATATACATTTTTATATTTAATAATAAAAAACGTATAATGGGCGGTACAATCCCTGTAAAGAGTATGAATGTAACCCGATAGCCATTATAATAAATACACATTATTCTATTTTCAAAACATATTATTTATTGATATTTACATCGATGTAAATGAAAGTAATGGTAACAGCATTTTCGTCATTTGCCTCGTCATCATCGGTAACTTCGACGATACTTATTATTAGATTAGATCCAAGCATGAAACATACTGTGAAATCAGGTGTGCTCATATATGAAAACAGGCTACTATTACCGATCACACATAATTTAATTATTACTTTTTAGTCTGTAATAATTAAAGTATAAGTTGTATTGCTGTATACAGTGTATAGTGTGTATACGCAGTGTATACGTATATCTGTCCTGTATACCGTAATCGGGAGCACTGACTCACACAGGCATGTGTAAGCGTATAGAGAGACTGCCTGACGCCTGACCCGAGTCCCTCACGGCCGCAGTTGCGCACGCAGCAGTATACATAATACCTAAATATATATAGCTACAGCGTGACAGGACGTGACGGACTCATGGTTTTACCCCTTATCTGAAATAGCACAACGCGCCTAGAGAAGTTTTCACTTCAAAAATCCCCACATGTAGCCCAATTATTTCAGAAACTTTTCTCTCTCCACATATTATTTAGTACATGAAGCCATTATTGAGCAAAAAAATGGAATTCATTTTGATAACCCCTTTTGAAACCCACATCAAATTGATACAAAAACACAGGCCGCTGTCACATTATTATGCACTGAAAATGACAGGCAATATCAAAAATAAATACATTAATTATTAATAATAGAACGAGAAAAACCTACACGAAATGTTCGAAATGCTTTCCTTCATATTGTCATATACCTACAACCTTCGAGACAAATTGAAATTTATACTATGTAGCATTTCTACCGGATTTGTTAATTTCATTTGCAACATTTCAAATTCTTTATTGTAGATCTTCTACTGAGTTGACTTCTGTAGCGTTGACAGTTTATTCCATATGAGCTCAAGAAAAAATCTAGCGAGCTCAGGTCAGGGGACTTCGGTGGCCAACTAGTTGGTGCGTCTTGACCTCTGCCTATCCAATGCCCTTATTATGATTAAGCCACTGCCGGACAGCTGAGCTAAAATGGGCAAGAACTTCATCGAGCATGTACCATAGATTTTGCCTTAACTGTAGAAGCAAATCTTTCTTGGCAAGATGTAGGGCACCGCGAAACCATGAAGGATTTTGTCATACATTTATTTTCATGATATTGG